>JAODOY010020347.1:0-49351 GCA_025399855.1 Forbesichthys papilliferus
GAGAAGGCTTATGACCGGGTCCCCCGGGAGATACTGTGGGAGGTGCTGCGGGAGTATGGGGTGAGGGGGTCCCTTTTTAAGGGCAATCCAATCCTTGTATGCCCAAAGCGAGAGCTGTGTACGGATTCTCGGCAGTAAGTCAGATTCGTTTCAGGGCTGCGCTTTGTCACCAATCCTGTTTGTGATATTCATGGACAGTGATAATCAACTGTTAGGCTAATTATTTTACCTACAGTATATACCAACAGTATTATTAGCAGCATTTAACCAATCGTGGTGTACACTCATATAGTCATACCAGTCAGACACATGGCTGGGTCACCTGTCTTGCTTGAGAGATAAGAGGGCCCCGTTTATCTTCCTCCTAGCCTGTCTAAGCCAGTCACAAATTAGTGAGGTTCCCTCACTGTTTCCTTGCCAACTAGCCTGTAACTATGCAACCACGGATGGTGTGTGATGTCTTCAGCAGCTGCACGCACACACAAATGTGTAAATGGATTTAGACAATAAGAGACACAACTTTTTTGCACTCATAATATGTGCATCTCATAATATATTGTGTGAGATGTAAAACACATGATATGGTGTCTGTGTTTAACAGTAGCTTGGCGTGACCTATCCACTGGGGGGGGGAACTATAACGACAAGTCGGCAGTTTTATTTACACATTATGCTATAGGGCTATATGCCTATCTATGTATATTCAAATACAACTTAATTAGTCCATACTTTTTCAATAATAAAATGAATGTCATGCATGAATAATGAATGCATAATAACACCAACACTAAACAGATAGCCGTGTCATAGCAACCAAATAGTCTCAGCTGAAAAAAACGTTGAAAAGCACAACGCAAAAGATGTTTTCAGCTGAGGAAAAAAGCTTTGGTGGACACGCCGGCTCAGGCTGTAAACCTGCCCACATTGGTTATTGTGTAATGTCACAAATATTTGTAGCTTGTCAGTCATTCTATGATAGGCTAATCTCTTTCGTATTCCTAATAGGCCTACTATTGCAGTGTAAGCCTACTTTTTGCCAAATTGGTCTACCTTGTCAAACAGTTTACAGAGGATTCAACATCTTTTTCTAAGGATGTAAACTTTCTGTACCATATTAACAACATGAGATCCAACACTGCTATAAGGCATATTCTGATTGTTACAGAAAGCATTAAACAGACACATCGCCCGTAACGGTAGACTACTAAAGGCAAATTCATATTTGTTGCTCGTGGTAGACCTACAGTACTTTCAAGGCTTGTGTTTGTTGACGTTCATGTTCAGTTCAGCTGCCTCCCACAAACTTTTAATCCACTGTATGGATTGTATGGCTTTTAATGACCTCCATGTGGACAGCACAGACAGACAAAGCCACCATATGCCTCGTGTCGCCAATGAAATCATCGGCAGTAATACTAGGAAGCTAGAGTAAGTATTATGTATTTAGCATTTCCCTAAAGCTATAGTTTAATTTAATTAATAATTTAATTACATTTTATGTTATATTTCATGGTTATAATTGACACTGTCTGTTGCAGTACAGTACTTAGAATTTTGCACAGAAACCTAACACCAGCAATAGTGCATATAAGTGTTGCAGTTACCGGAGCGCTCCAGCAAGGGGAACACTATAGTAGGGTGTACCTTGCTTTCTCTCTTCAATTATTAAATGCACGATTGGCACAAAAAGGGTCTAGCTGCAGAAGGGCTCTCAGGCAGGGGCTGTCAGGTTTGTGGGCGGGGCAGGGGCACTCTCAGGCGGGGCTTGGGAATTGTTGCGCTGAAATTAGTTTAATTATTTTACTAAACCTGTAGTATAAGCAGAAAGTAGAGTGCACTTGGACTATATGATGTAAATAATTTCAAACAGTTGAATCTTGTAAACTATCTTGTACTATCTATAGATATTGAATCTTAATTAACGAACACCTCAACTTGTAAAAGCATTAAAACGTTTTTGAGTTTAAAATAGTGTCACGATAGTTGAGTTATATTTAAGACATAAGCAGCGAAAGACTATTATACTAATGCTGGTAGAATATACATTTGCTCGTGCCTTTAAATCAGTGGTTCAAGAAGTAATTTGTTTTTGAGTTGGTAAAATAATGTCTCAACACTTAAGTATAGGCATATGACCAAAGAAGAAAAAGCGATAGGCTATGCTGGAAGAATAAACGTTTGCTCGTGCCTTTGTAAATCAGTGGTTCGAACAGTATTTCGTTTTTGAGTTGGTTAACTACTCCATCGAGAAACTACTTTACTAACGATCTCCTTCTAGTGTTTGGAGATCAATCTTTTGTTCATAAACGTTAATAAAATGAGCACCATATACTGTATGTATTTTAAGTTAGTGTTTCGTCATGTTAATGCAGTTTTAAAAGAATTGCAGTTGCCCTGCTACAGTTAACACAATGTTAATAATATTGTGCTTAATGTTTTTTGTTACTGTAACAAAAATCATCACAATGCCTCTCAATGACAGACCTTGTTTAGGAAACAGTGTTACGCCTTAATTCTGTGTCCTGCCCTATTCAGTGGCATTTTATAAGTAAAGTTGGCCGTGGTATGTAGAAATTGCAACACCGAATTAAAATATAACCGAAGCACTTCGACTTTAGTGGCTAAGGAAACCTACCATACAAAAGCAAAAACACTAATGAATGGGTTGTTATCAGGCTTCTAACAACCCATTCAGTTGAATCAGGTGTGTTGGAGCAGAAAGACATCTAAAACATGCAGGGCTGAGGCTCTCCAGGACCAGGGTTGGCCACCCCTGTTCTAGCGTTTCAAACTGACCTGAAACAAACCCAACACACACAGGAGCACAGTTTAATTTTGCCGTAAAAATCAATCTGGAAAGCCTCGGAATCATTTTAAATGTGCCCGAGTAGCACCTGAATTTTCCTATCAGAGTCGTGTTGATAGTTATACGGGCGTGGTTTAGGTTCGCCTACATCAGGGGTGCCCAAATCCGGTCCTGGAGGGCCCCTATCCGGCTTGTTTTAGATGTCTCCCTGCTCTAACACACCTGACTCAAATCAATGGGCTTCTGCAGAGACTGATAACGAGCCAGTCATTAGAATCAGGTGTGTTGGAGCTGGGAGACAGCTAAAACATGCAGGGTGGTAGCTCTCCAGGACCAGGGTTGGCCACCCTTGGTCTACAGCATAGGCCTTCAGCGAAAACAACCAGATGGTTCATCCAATCAACTGCTCAGTATTTTTTTGAAAGTACCTGCCCTATACAGTTTCAATGTACGACTACCCAAATAGAGTTGTAACAACAATCCATCTGACATGTCAGGTTAGGCGCTACCATCAACAATACATTGCTTCTTTGGTTGCTTTGTGCTGTTACCATCCATCACACAGTGGGCTTCCCATTGTGTGTTAGCTGTATGCTAACTGCTTTCACATAGGGAGGAGAGGGGAAGGACTGAGAAAGACATTTAAATGACTCTTAATCTGTCAAAGGTAAGTAACACTGATATTTTAATAGATGATAGACAAACAATATAAGGGTGGTAAGGAAGGGAGACAAATTGTCATATTTTCAGACAGACACATACCAACAGCCAGAGAAGCAGGAACCAGAAAAAAGGCAAAAAACAGGGAAAAAGAGAGAGTGAGTGAGAGAGAGACCGACCTCCAGGGTCTATAAAAAGCAAGTTGCCATAGCATAACGCAAAACCCCTGCCATGCCTTATAAACACACTTTGTTCACAAGCAATAACGGCATACAAATGTTAGCATTTGTGTGTGTGCACAGCCACACACAGTAGAAAGCACCTCTTTACAACCCCTACCACACACACACACCCCAAAAGAGCGAGATAAATATTTCCTTTAAGGAGCTGTATCCACGCTGTCTTTTTTCCTCTTCCACTCCCCCAGGCCACCAGCCCTACCCTCCCCCAGGCCACCAGCCCTACCCTCCCCCAGGCCACCAGCCCTACCCTCCCCCCCCCCCCACACACACACACACCTCCTGCAAGTAACGACAGTGATTCCATTAACATTCGTAAATAGCAGGGATAGTGACCCTGAGGTCAGGAGGGGGTCTGATTTAATTTCTCCAAATGAAGAAAAAAGCTGCATGTGTTTTGTGTGGGTGTGTCTGTCTGAGATCAAGGTTGCTATCTGGGTGTGGGAGGGAGGAAGGTTGGTGTAACAGTTCAATTGTCTAACCACAAACACATTTGGAAAAATATAAAATTCAGTTCAGTCTTGAACATTTTGAACTTTGGGATTTTAACCCGTTTTCTATTTTCACGTTTTTAGTTAGAAGATAGAACGTTGAAAATATTGAAAAGTAGTGCAGTTCAATTTTCTAACCAAAAACAAACAAAATTGAGTTCAAATATCCATAGTATCATTTTTGCCAACCTTGATGAATTAAAACAGTTCTATTTTTATGTTTTTAGAAGATAGAAAATTGAAAATAGAAAACCATTTGTTTGTACAGGGATATTTAACTATGGATATTTGAAACCTAATTTTCTGTTTTTCACTTCAAATTGTCAATTGTCAGTCTCAAATTATTACATTACACTAACTATTCAAAATAAAGGAAATTAACTAACAAATGGCAGGTCTATTTATTTGCATTATAAAAAGTAAATGGAAAGCAGTACACATTTGTTCTTTTCTCAGGGTGCTGTCCTGCTATCCTTCAATTTATAATCCAAAAAACAATGAGCCATATGGAGAAAATTTTAATGTTTTCATCCATTGGTTTAGTAT
The DNA here is from genome assembly GCA_025399855.1 of Forbesichthys papilliferus. Taxonomy (NCBI): domain Eukaryota; kingdom Metazoa; phylum Chordata; class Actinopteri; order Percopsiformes; family Amblyopsidae; genus Forbesichthys; species Forbesichthys papilliferus. The sequence goes on from JAODOY010020347.1 coordinate 4,743, forward strand.
GGTTAATAAGAAATTCTAAATGATTATTACTATGTGATTAGCCTACATGTAGCACAGCACACTATTTTACTACTGTACATCTCCTTGGAAGCAACATAACTCTTTTGGAAATGCCCTGATGGAAAGGCAATGTGACAAATAACTGCAACAGAATTGTCAACAATGTGGCATGATGCATATCTTATCGTTAAGGTATCCTCAAAGCCAGACTGAGGCTTCTCCATGACGTGCTATGACTGCACGAGTCTCTGTACACTGGAAGTGACAGATGGGAAAAATGTCACTGGACAGAATAATGGTACAATCCTCTGAAACACACCAGTTCTGACAAATACATAAAGCTCTCTAAAGATGCCCTATTCCTATAGGAAGGAATTAAGCTATCAATCTATAAGTTGTGCAAAGCAGTACGTTTATTTGGATGGAGTTGTCCATATTCACGTGCCTCCAATTAGCTGGTTCAGCACTGGGCAGCAAGTCTCTGTAAGATGAGACGGGCCAGAAGGGAAAGGACAGGACAGAATGGGACTGGCACAAGGGTTTGGCTGAACATGTCTTGCCAAGTTGCCATGACAGCAGTAAAAACAGCTAGTAGATTCCAGAACCCATATGTTCAGAGGGTCATGGTTCAGGAGCTCTGGGTTTACAGGCAGATGCTGAAGCTTCATACAAGATGTTTTCCTAAATTGTAGGTAATTAATAAGTAAGTAATATTGAAAATAATAAAGCTACAGATGTAGTGTGGTAATGATAAGCACATAAAACAACACAAAATGCTATAAGATTTTTCTCATGAGACAGCTCAGCATTAAATGAGGTAGGGGTATACCCGGATCTGGATACGTTATTCAGGAAGGCACCAATAATAAAAGCTGACATGTCTGTCAGTCAGCTCATACGTTTCTTCAAACCAGTGTTTCCGCTATGTACATAATGTTGTGGCGGCCCGCCAGTGCTAAATCACAACCGCCACTTCTTCAGAATTGTATGAAATATCATGAATAGACAGGACAATGCATTGCACAGCGCATTATGTGTGAGTAGCCTACAGCATTTTCTCATGTACTGACAAACAGGGCAGAGGATAGCAACATTACCGGAGAGCTAGAAAAAGGTAATTTAATTCAGTTGTCAATCGTCGCTTAGAGGAGCGGTGCTCCTCATAATCACCTAATTATCGCAGACAAGCAACTCATAATTTCAGCGCACCCCAGCTACCCTGTCAGCTAATAACGTTTTGATTTCACCTGTTGAGTGTGGGTTAATTGTGTTGTTGGTTCATATCGCCTATTAAATGCCAATATCTTCTCTGTCCGCGTATACTGTTCTGCACGAAGGTTCAGCGTTTAGGTTCATTTGTCTGCGTTTATAGACTAGTAGGGTACTCTATTTATACTTAGATAATCCTTCCTTCCTACATGACAGAACTCCTTCCTCAAGGGCCATGGGCCGGGGCCCGGCTGGGCGGCATGCAGACTGCCGAGGTGTGTCAGGGGGTTGGCGGGGGTCTGCCAGGGGTTGGGTGGCCAGGCCAAACCAGGGTGGGTCAGGAGGTTGGCCGGACGGCTGAGCAGGACTGCGGCGAGACGGGTCAGGAGGTCGGCAGGGCGGACCAAGGAGCCCACCGGCGGGCCGGGCTGGCCCGCGGGACGGACCAAGAGGTCGGCCGGGCAAATGGGCTGGAGGAGGGACCGGCACCGGCACCGGGGAGGAAGCATGGAAGATGACACAGGGGGCTCAGACAGTGGAGGTATCACCGGTGGTAGTGGCCAGTCCTCTGGCTCCGGGACCGTTTAGAGTCTCATGGGACGGAAACCTGGGAGGCAGAATAACATGGGGCATAGGCACCTGGGGCGAGGACTCGGGGCACAGTCACATGGGGCAGAAACCCGAAAGGGCAAGGGCACATGGGACAAGGACTCGGGGAGGCACAGTCACATGGGGCAAGGGCACATGGGGCAGAAACCCGGGAGGCGGCGTCACATGGGGCCAGGCCGACTGGACAGCCGGTGGGACCAGATGAGACTGCTGCGGTGGACGAAGCCCAGCAGCGGTGGAGACCAGCGGGAGCTGCTGCGGCGTGGAAAGCCCAGCGGCGGAGACATGGAGCGGCTGTGGCCCAGCGGCCGGATCAGGAGGCGGCTGCGGGAGCCCAGCGGCGGAGACATGTACGGGGGACGCAATGGGCACTGGGGCCTGGACTAAGGCCGGCTCGGAGGCCTGAATGTAGGCTGGGGCCTGAACTAAGGCTGCCTCTGGGAACTGAACTAAGGCTGGGACATGAACTAAGGCTGGCTCTGGGGCCTGAACTAAGGCTGCCTCTGGGAACTGAACTAAGGCTGCCTCTGGGAACTGAACTAAGGCTGCCTCTGGGAACTGAACTAAGGCTGACTCTGGGGCCTGAACTAAGGCTGACTCTGGGGCCTGAACTAAGGCTGCCTCTGGGAACTGAACTAAGGCTGGGACCTGAACTAAGGCTGGGACTGGGGCCTGAACTAAGGCTGACTCTGGGGCCTGAACAATGGCTGGCTCTGGGGCCTGAACAAAGGCTGGCTCTGGGGCCTGAACAAGGGCTGGCTCGGGGACTGCCATCTCAGCCAGAATGGGGCTTAGGGACAGAGGTTTAAACAGGAGATAGTAAAATAAAAACAGCTGCGAAGGTCGGCGACCCAGACCGCGTGAGAGCGGGATCATAACTGGCCTCAGAGGGCACTGGCAAAACTGAAAACGCCTCGGCGGGCGGCAGCAGGACAGAAAACGCCTCAGCGGGTGGCGGCGAGACGAGTACAGAAGGCGCGAGGGGCCAAATCGGGTACAGTAGGCGTGGGGGGCCAACATCGGGTACGGAAGACGCGAGCAACACATTAGGGACCCCAAAGGGCAGTGACGCAAGAGGCATGTGGACGGAATCGGGCCTAGAAAGCTCAGAGGCCTTAACGGGGACGGAGGGGCCTTCGCAGCGGCGGACGGTGAGGGAGTCCTCCCGGCGCTGGACCACCAAAACGTTGTCTTACCCCTGGTACTATGTTTGTTGGCCATGGGGGGGGGGGGGGGTTCGCTTTATGGCCAAACGGGTTCCCCAGTAAGACGACTGTCTTGTGTCAAACTGCCAAAGAATATGGTAGTGGTGTTATCACAAGGTTACAGCAATGTAAAAATGATCATCTACAAAGTAATGGCAAAGAGGGTGCATGAGGTTGGGTGCATCTATATGGTGTACAACTATGGGTTAATGACAATAGGCAGCACCCTCCTGTCTAAGAATGACACTGCCTTCTATATAACAGCACCAATTAATGTACCCTGCAGAGCTGGAAGCACAGGCCAAATGCCTCCTGACGCCCCCCTCCCCAATAACAAGTATCATATACTGGGAAGTCACCTGGGGGTGACATACATAACAATCAATGGAGAGATAACTACTGTACGTACAGTACGTGGCTACACTGCATAACAACAAATGAAATCAACATTGGCAACAGTATTTACATTCATATTTCCATGTAAGGAAATGTATTATTTCTGGATTAAGTAAATGCATTATTTCTGGATTAAGTAAACATTCAACTGGTGATACCATTCTTTAGTGCTATAAATGTAGCAAATGTTACTCAAAATTGAGGTCTTATTTCAGTTTAAGTTCGCCGTGAGAATCAGTCTAGAAATCATAGAAATCTGATGAAAATGATGAAACATGGATTGTGATCATTAGGATGCAGCCACTTGGCAAGAGCCCATTTTTGGACTGCATTATGTCTGCATACACAAACATCTGAATAACCGTGCTGACTCAATATAGTCTCAAGTTCAACCCAAGCAAGCAGGCTAGAGAGCTAAGCAAAATTAGCCATATTATGTGGACGTATTATCACGTTAGAACGTGAAACTGTCTTTATGTTATAACGTAAAACTGTCGTATTAACTATCATATTTTTATTTAAGTGGCAGCAATACACTTTTGTACTAAACCCTTGTTTATAGCAGCAATATTTAAGATATAATATAAGATTAACCCCTGCTTTATTTTAAGTGTAACTGCATCCCTGCTCTGAGCCTGACTCCACCCATTACAACTTTGAAAAATTTGTCAAGGAGCTGAGTCCCCTTTAACATTAAGGTCAACATTTCGTATGTTGATAGAATCTATTTTATTTCCTTTCACCATGCAAATGTAACCCTTCACGCAGACCGTGATATCAGTCTGGGTCTCTAAAGGTATCTAGGTACGAAGAGGAAATTGGCTACCGTCTAAATTTGCATATAACTTAAAAGTTACTCTAACTCACCCCAAAGCAATAAGAAATGTATATCCAACTACTGTATTAAATAAACAATGTGTGTATTAATATTCACAAAACAAAAGTATACATCACAGTAGGCTATGAAAGAAAACAACAACCAGACTAACCTTCATACCGGTACACAACTGGTGCGGTAGGCTATATTCTATTACAATATGCTAACAGTTTTTTCCACATTAGCGTCTAATGTTGGTTACCTTGCGTTGAGTCCTTTTAGAAAATAAAAGTGAATATGATACCCAAAAAACATTATATTTAAACTGAAAATGTCCTCTGCGCCGTCCAATGCATGTTAGGGAAAAATAGTCCGGTATCTCCAAGAAAAAATTACAAAGAAAACCCGTCCTCCAGCATAATCCACCACGGGAAAACGGATATGTGTTCACACTTCACCACGAGAAAACAGATACCGTAGTTGTCCACACTAAAGAAGTGGTTAATTCAATAGAACTATATTCGAACAAAATTAATGTCACTTATCACAGCAACAAACAACAACAAAGGATTTCTTCCATACCAAACAACTTTAGTTCAAATAACGTTGGCTACAGCATCGTTATCACTTGCTATCACGTAGCTATCTTAATTTTTCGTCTCTAGATGTGCTCTACCAAGCGGCTCTACGGTGCCGCAAAGTAAATTGTGTCGTGACTCAGCAAACATTTAGTTTCTAAACCCACTAATTAATTTAGCCCCTAGGTGGTGCTAATCACTTTAGTTTTTGCTACTGATAATTTATATTCTAAACACTAAATCAAATGTACCTATTTATATAATACATTTTAAAATTAATGATTATTTATATTTATAAAGATACGTGTACACATGTCTATTCATAACCTGGGTTACACAAACTTTTTTTAATAGCTAATTACCTAATATTGTCACAATTCAATGGACATTAGTAGCAATTATTTTTAGTAGCTCCTGGAGGCATTTTGCATAAAAGAAGGCATATTCCAGCTCATATAGCAGCTAACCAGAAGTGATGAGACCCATTTTATAGAATGCGGAAGTTGGTTGCACATAACCCCTAATAGAAGCCCTCTTGTGTCAAGTGAATATTGCTTTTGTTCCTATCTGTAAGATGGAGTAGAGGAAAACTAAATGATGCATAGCAAGGGGACTCTTGCAGTGCAATAAACCCTAGGACAATAAATCCTACTGTGGTATTAAAGTAGGGAAAAAAAGGTTTAAACAGAAGGAAATCTATTGAGAGTTGTGACTGAACTTTGCAAGCGTAATACTCCACCACACAGTGTGGGTGAATAAATGCAGTGAAAAATGGCACATTTGAATAATGAGCATATTAGTTGAGCTCATATACACCAGAAACCCTACAAAAAGGAATTGAGGAACACATGCACGCACACACATTCACACAGGTATTCACATACAAAAATACACTGACATAAGCAAGCATACACACATTCAAACATCAATCCGTAGATGTAAAATCTCACAAACACACATTAATACACTACCCCTCACAGACACACATCTACAGTATGCACACACACACAGGTGCACTTTGCTAACACAATGTGTGTCAGCAATGTGAACCTGTGGAATGTCCCCAGTCAGTAATGTGTGTGTGCGGTGTGTGTGTGTGTGTGTGTGAGACTAGTGTAATAGTGACAATATGGTTGTTGCTTAGTCACTCATCGTGACTGCTCTCAGCTGCTGGGGATGTATAGTAGCCAAGTCAGTCGTGCATGTGCACTTGTGGTGTAAGGGATCGTAGTTGATCGGTGACCCGTATGGATCACTCCCCACGGTTCGTGCATGCCGAACCGTGCGGAACTGCGGATTAATTGCAAAGTTAACTGTGAACTGTGAACTGCGGATAAATTGCAGTTAACTATCTGTGAATAGGGGTGTGTGATATGGCCAAAATGTCATATCCCGATATAGAAACTTTTATATCCCGATAACGATACATATCAAGATATAGCCAGTTCTGTAAATTCAATTATTAAATAGACCATGGGAATCAAGGTGTTGAACATGTGTTGTTTCTTTAAGATAACTCGTCTGAAAGATTGGATATTCTAGGAACTTTCCAGACATAGACACAAAATACAGAGGTAGGACGTTTAATCGAACATTTTCATCGTCTTTTAACTATGTCCTGGCTGTATGTCTGAATGTAATGTCCATGTGTTTTGCCAGGTAGCTAGCTAGCTCGAATTGTTTACTTTGCAGCAGTAGAACGGGCGATGCAATCAAAATACAACTGGCGATCAAAATACAACTTGTATTGGCAGGCAGTGTTGTAGTACTCGAGACCGGTCTTGGTTTCGAGACCAATTTTTTAAGGTCTCGGTCTTGTCTTGGACTCGACCGCATTTTTACTCAGTCTTGTCTTGGCCTCGCCGCCTCGGACAAAGAGGTCTCGGGATTTTACTTTGAGACCGGTCAAGACCACATTTGCGGGAATATAATTATTGCTGCCCAGTGTATGTCTAATGATAATTCTTGTGATTAGAAGTAAATCCTTCCTTATATTTCTAATGTTTAACTTTACGTTCTGCCACTGAGCAGGTCGGCTGGCCGCAACAGCAGCGCAGCGCGCTGTCTCTGTGTGTTTGTCAGACTGGGCCAAACTAATACTCAATGTTGAGGGGAGATACGAGCTTGGTCTTGACTCGGTCTCGACTCCTCAAAGTCTTGGCCTTGTCTCGGTCTCGGAACACTCTGGTTTCGACTGCAATACTGTTGGCAGGTTAAACTTAATCAATCATAAGACTCTGCCTCTCAAATGTTTCTCTGATCACAAGCTGCTACTCCGTGCTCTCTGCTCCACTGCGGGGTGAGCAGGGCTCACACCACACACATACGCACACACACGGAGCTCGGCGAGGGAAAGACACAGCGGTGGAGAGTTGGAGAGCTGACGAAAACTACACTTTTTACTGGAAGTAGGCTACAATAAAAGCTTCGCCAGTAAAGAGCCAACGAGTAATCCGTGAAAAATACGGATAAGACTCCAAATGACGAAAATTATTTAAGTAAAGATTTTCATAACAATGATATAAACGATAAAGCATAATTTAAGACTGTCGATGTTTTTATATCGTCATACGATATATATCGTTTTATCGCACAGCCCTATCTGTGAATATCATTTTTATTGTCACTGTTTTTTTTATGAAGCCTAATAAATCTCCAGTTGCAGTTAAAAGACATGTTTTGAAGCGCTGAATCAATGTTTTCACGTGATTGATGCATGTTGAATAAACCAGTGGCTCGGCGGAAAAAGAAAAAAAAACAAAACAAATACGCACAAGAGGGCTGAACGGGCGGAGCTAAAGTGCCAGTATTTTCAGTTGTCTTTTCTCTACCGTGCTTTGCACACTGTGCAAGGATTGTCGTGGCTTTTACCCGTCTCGCCAATACTAAATAATGTAAAAATAAGAACAATAAGAACTATATATTAAAAACCATTCCCTAGAGGCAGATTTGCTTTATCCCTCTAACTACCATGGCCCCTATTAATGAACTCTGTTATTGGTATTTACCTGCCCTCGCCATATTAGCTACTAGCGACATGTACCTGACCTAGCCAAATCTTCCAGCGGTATCTGCCCTAGCCACAGCAGCTATTATCGATACTTATCCACGGGGAAACTAGACAATTAATATTTATAACAATTTTAAATAAAATTACAATACCATAAAATACATATAATATAATATACAAACATAGGAGGTTATAAGGCTAAACAGTGTGATTAAATAAAAATTCTCAGTCATAGGCACGTGAGAAGAAAAGTGTTTTTAACCTGGATTTCAAAATTGCTATATTTGGGGCATGCCTAAGATCCTCTGGTCATTTATTACAAATGTGGACAGCATAAGTGCTAAACGCAGCTTCTCTTTGTTTCGTTTGGACTCTAGGCTGTACTAACTGACCTGTGTTCATGGATCTAAGAGCCCTGCTCGGTTGGTATTCTTCAAATATATCAGAAATGTATTCGGGTCCTAAACCATTCTGAGATTTATAAAGTAAAAGCACAACTTTGAAGTCTATTCTCTAACTAACTGGAAGCCAATGCAACGATTTAAGAACCGGAGTGATTTGCTCCGTTCTCTTGGTCCTGCTTAGCATTCTAGCAGCAGCATTCTGAATGAGCTGCAGCTGTTTTACAGTCTTTTTTGGGAGTCCCGTTAAGAGCCCATTACAGTCCATTACAGTCCAATCCTACTAGAAATAAAAGCATGGATATGCTTCTCTTGGTCTTTTTGGGACATCACGGTCTTGATTCTAGTTACATTTTTTTAGATGATAGAATGCTGTTTTTGTGACCACTTTGATATGACTGGTAAATGTCATATCAAGTCTATCAGAACACAAAGATTACGCACTTGCTCCCTGGTTTTTAGTGCCCGAGCGTCTAACTCTTAACTACTTACACGATACAAACACGATAATCTCAGTTTTTATCTTAATTCAATTGTAAACAGTTAATCCAGGTATTTATGTGCTCTATACAGTGACACAGAGAGTCTATTGAGCTGTTGTCAAATGGTTCGAGAGCTATGTATAGAAGCTATGTATTATTAATCCCCTAGGGGAAATTAATTCTCTGCATTTAACCCATCCCTCAAGGGAGCAGTGGGCAGCCACTGTGCAGCGCCCGGGGACCAACTCCAGATTGAGGCCAGTGTCTGGTCAACGGCACTGACTGAAGGGTGAACCTAACATGTTTTTGATAATGGGGGAAACCGGATCACCTGGAGGAAACCCACGCAGACACGGAGAGAACATGCAAACTCCACACAGAAATGCGGGTTGACTGGGGTTCGAACCCGAGATCTTTGTGCTATCCATTGGGCCACCGTGTAGCATATTACGGTATCATCACCATAGCTGTGATGGTTAATGTTATTATTCTGTTATTTTGGGCCAGAGGTAGCATATAAATATTGAACAGAAGCTAAAGGGCTTTTCACACGAGAAGGACCCGCTAGTGTTCCATTAATTTTCAATGAGAAAGGGCGGGCTAGGCGGCCGAGACAGGCGGGTTGGAAGGCGCAGTCCCGAGAAGTTTGCCGCTTGTGTGCACGAATCGAGAACACGCCCACCCGCCTTCGAGATAAAAATATACTTAACTTTTGCGGTGGCAGCGCAGCGAGAAAAACATTTCCCTTGCTTGACTTGTTTGACTTGTAGGCATGTAAACTAGCAAGCAGCAACAACTGACAGGATTGTCATAAAATTATAATTTTTTACTCGCCTTTCACAAGTTTTTACCTACACCAGACAGAAAACGGGCGAAATATGCTGACATGTTTTTTTATATTATTTTAAAAAATGACATGAAAATGCACCAATGACTTGCTATATCATATATACCACATATTTTGTCTCAATTAATTTAAAATAGGCTAGGTTTATTTAGAGACTGTTAATAAATATATGTTTTGTTCATCTACGTGATTTGTTTACTGTTGTGTTCTCATTGTTACCTCAAAAAGAGACGCATCGCTTCCGCGACTGGACAGATATGCCTTTCACATGAGAGGCGGGTGGGAGCGTGCGGGACGTAGAGCGGGATGCCGCTTCACGTGTGAAAAGCCCTTAATGCGGAGAGTGAATCAGATTCGCGTTCATTGTGCTCGAGTGTGCTGCTACGAACTATGATGAAAGTCCGCATGCCTGGTTTTCTATGGAGTTACTTTTGTGTCTTTATTATGCAAACGAACATAATAGGTTTGAGAGCAAAACTTGACTAACTGCAATCAAAAAATAGATTTGAAAACAAACCCATTAACACTGCAATACTGCAATAAAATTTTTTAATTTCAAATAAAATAAATGTCTGATTAAAAATATATTAAAGCAAATAAAAAAGTTTTTTTAATGGTCCTATAAGGAACTACTAAAATAGAGAACAAGACAAAACAACAACACAAACAACCTATGAAATAGATTAAAAAATAATACCATTAAATTAGCCTTGAGACTACCATTACACCTGGGTGTTACCCTACGATGGGGAGACCATCCTGGTACAGGGTACTAGGTTCTCCCACATAAGAATGAGAGTCAATAAGGTCCTCTTTCTATTTACACAAGCACATAAACAAGGATCTTGCAATCACATGGGACCATTCAGACAGACTACAGGAGACCTAGTACGTCATCTTTCTCATTGACGCATCGACAGGAAAGGAAGGCTATTTTTACCTGTGCATAAAGACTAGGCTGTGATCACACGTTCTCACTCCCAACTCGTCAAAAACTGCAGCTTGGATGAAGACTACGGTCGTTGACTGTTAAGGCAAGACTCCGGAGTTACCACCACCGGTTTATTTTTAGCGATATGGGCATGCAATTTCAGCGCAAGTATTATCTCCTGGTTGTAGATAAATAATTAATATACAATCATGACATGTTAAAATGTAATTACTTGAAATAATAGGCTACACACAGCCTATACAGAAATATACCTGACCTTTTTTTATTTTATGATTGCAAGTAATTAGATTTTTGCACATAGATAAAGGAGGTTCAAAATATTTCTGCGAGTTTGTTAACCCTGACATGACGTAAACTGAGTTTTCTGTTTCAGAAAGATAACTCAGGAAAAGTTGCCATGGTAACTGACTCTGTGAACCTAACCTGCTCGCTAGCAGGTTTTCTTTAACAAACCCTGAGTTTCTGTCCTCCCTTCCACAGAGCCTCAAGCCGCTGTCAGACCTTTCCTTCCGAATAAATTCCCATTTACATCCAGAAACGACTTTGAGACCCAAATTAAATGTACTATAGCTGATTCCCATATCATACAGGGTAGACAGAACCAACACAGGCCGGAATAGTTACTGGCAGTTTGTATAATATCACATGCACATACATGCCTGCAAGTGACCCCCTCTGTAAATGTGAGTGTCAAGAATGACACGCTAACAATGCAATCCAGTTTAATGTAAAAGTATTGTAATGTCACATTTATCTTACCATTATCCACTGTGTTAAACAGTAGGATATTCTTCTATGGGTTAAAATTACTAAAAGTATGGCCTGGATCTGTGGCTTAAGCAGTAGCTCTGTGACTACATGAGTTTCTTGGAGACGGGGTTTTGAATCCAGCAGGTGGGAATTTTTCAATTCATTCAAATATCTTGCTCCCACTCATTTCTTGTCTCTGTAACTTATCTGTCGATTAAAGAAGGAATAGTATATAAAAAAAAGCTACTGAATGTTTAATAACTTTTTCTGAAAAAAGTGATGTCGCCAGGGACATCACTGTAGTTTGAACGTAATTTTATCATAGGATATTCTTAACAAGAAGTAGGCTATAAAAATCTAACAATAGGCTAGTTATTATTGATCATGGTTGGCTAAAATCTTATAGTCTTATATGCCTAATGTAGTTTGTGCTATTTGACATCTCAATGAGTATTCTCTCAGTATAAAATAATTAGGCTTATATCCTCTGTTCCATCATCCAACACCAACAAACTAAGACACAAAAGCCTAATGGCTAAACTTGCTTTTGAAATAGATATGTTTTCTTACTCAAATGTATACTTTTCCTAAGTAACTTTCCACAGGCTGAAAACATGAACATGAACATTTTCTGCTATTAAGCATGTTCAGACTTATTTTTTTCTTGGCAGTTGCCATATTGCAGCATATTGAGCTCCATTGATAATGGCTTTGTATAGTTGTCATGCACGTGCTTAACTCAGAGTAAACATACTTCGAGTTGACTAAACAAACTCATACCAGCTGTTCTGAAACTGAAAATGGAGTTTTCCATCTCAGAGTTGGCCAACCCAGAGTTCAGGGTTAGTTTCAGAGTTGGTTAAACCTACTTACTGAAATAGGGCCCAGGATTTTTCTTACAACAACAAAAGGTAAATGTTGTTGTTTTTGTAATAAAATGTACTTAGCCACTGTTTAAAGACCTTTGTGTGCCACATAGAGAAAGCGAATGAATGCTGTTGAGAAGAATCTCTCCACCCATGTGAAAGTGTTCATAGCTAAGCTGCTGTTAGCACATGCCAGAAACATTTTAAGGGTACCAGTGGACGGGGTTTACAGTGATACATCAACACAGGGTAGACAGAACCAACACAGGCCGGAATAGTTACTGGCAGTTTGTATAATATCACATGCCTGCAAGTGACCCCCTCTGTAAATGTGAGTGTCAAGAATGACACGCTAACATTTAACAATGCAATCCAGTTTAATGTAAAAGTATCTTAAAAGATAAGAACCCTGTAAAATTTCCATGTGTGCATTACAGTTGTGAAGCATTGTGCCAGTCATGCCTGTTCATACAAGCTCTATCTTCTACAGAATCCAGGCTTCATGACTTTGCACCCCTGGTGTTGGAGTGCTCTCCAACATTACTGGACCAACAACACCTTGAAATAAATACGGTTTGTATCTGTGCTGTACATTCACAAGCAACAGTGGGAACAATCACTCTGTGTGCCACCTCAGCAGCAGGAAACATAAGCCTGTCAAAATAATTTCTTATTATGACCATAAAAAAGCCTGGGTGAAATGTCTTATTCATCTTGGCACATTCATTTCAGTATAAGTCTTGCTATAACATATAATGTATCTCCACTGTTCACAGGAGCAGGAAACAAGTGTATTTGGTATACACTCCAAAATTAGCATTACCGGTAGTGTGTGTGGCGTGTGTACATTTGTGTATGCATGAGAGGGGGAATGTTCCAGTTGCTATACTACTGACAGCTCCTATGTTCACCCTTCCCGGGTCGTCACCATGACAGGGAGTATGAATGGAAGCATTTGGGCATTTATTCTTTTATTTTAGACTCATAGAAATGGAAGAGAAGCACTTCCATTGCAACAGGATCTTCTCTGGGGTTGGGACAGAGGAACAGAGCAGAGACATTAGCAAAGCAGCGGCACTTTGATTACAACCCAGTGCCGCGTTCTGAAGCGCAATGTGATCCCTACTGCTCCTGTGGACATAATATCAGGGAGAGGTATTGTACACAAGTCTCCTCAGGAGACCAGAAGGAAGCAGTGGGCTGAACGTGAATATTAAAGGACAAGAGAGGGCGGAGTTGATCTTCTGCAGAAACACTTGATGACAGACAGGGCGCCACTTTGTGGCCTATAGTGTACAGGCCACAAAGTGGCATTGCCAGCAGTGATACATGGAATAAAAATATGGAATTAAAACATTTAAAAAAGACATGTAATAACTGCATGCATATCCCTTGCCTCAACATTAACTTAGTGTAAAATTGTTGTTCATTTTGATTTACCTTCTGAATAATCTCTAAACAGATTTCTGCATCTGAATACAGAATCTGTAAACAGCAACATAAGATACTGGTAGCGGATGCGTCCTAATCTCTGTTTATAGTATATTATTATTCTGAGTAGTATTGACCAATCACATCTGTGTGGAGAGCAAATGAGGCAGAACTAAATTCAATCTTGGAATAAACTGAATATGGTCTGATGTGGATATTTGTTTTTGAAAGATTAGCCAAACTCAACTCTCAAAGCACACAATAATGTGGGTTGACCTTATAGAAGTTGCTGTTCCTACAGTGTTTGATTTGGTAGTCCTTACAGAGAAAATATTTACTCATCCAAGAGGACTAACAAGGCAGGTTTTTATCTTTGTCATATTCAACTAATAGGCAACATCTACTCAGAATCTCTGATTGGACGACTTGTTCCTTTATCACCACTGTCACAATAATCCCAGACTGGTTCATCATTCCTCTCTGGAGTCAGAGGCAGAGGCTGTCAGGGGTCACTGGGGTCAGCCCTATGGACAAAGGGTGCAGGTCATTATGAAGGGGATGTGGGGGGTCAGCAAATAGGAGTGAAAGGATATTTGTAGCTGCCAGACCAGACATTGACCTCACCATTTGGACAGAATCCCACACGCTGCTTCCATTTGAAATCCCGTTGAAGACGCTCAAAACTCGCAAAAAGACAGCGAATAGAGTAACTACCTAAAGCCTGTACCCACAATCCACTTTACACACACACACCGGCTTGCCCCTAATCCCATGGGACATTGATCCCCCATAAAAGAGTGAGCCTGCCATGAGCTCAACTCTAATGCATGTGTGCACACACACACACACACACACACACACACACACACACACACAGTCCCCCAAGAGAAAGTATGGGGCCCCAGAGCAGGCAGGTGCCGTCATAGAGAAGGGTGGCTCTGTGTGTGTGTGTGTGTGTGTGTGTGTGTGTGTGGGGGGGACGGGGGGACGGGGAATAGGAGGTGGGGGGGGAGAAGTCTGCTTGCCGTCTGTCAGGCCAACCTGCTGTTAGTGCTAGCCTGATGACCCTGTGTTTGCACTGCCAGTGTGCGTGTGTGTGCGTGCGTGCGTGCACTCCATGATACAGTAATGAGCGCATGCAGGATTATATGTGGCTCTAATTGCATTAGAACGTGTCAGTGTCAGGCAGCGGGTGTGTCACTCAACCTGCTGCATGGCTGCAAGGCTCAGCAGACACACATCAAGGTTAACTGTTATGCATTAACGGTTACGGCCAGACCTGGAAATAGAACTGATCCACTTGATATTAGCGAACTATAATTATTACCATTATAATATTAGTCTTCAGATTATTCAGTACCACTGTGATCTGCTGGAGAAGCAGTCAAGATAATAGATGGACGGATTATTCAGTACAAAGACCATTCTAGAATAGTAAAATACAGTTTATTTCAAGCAGCAAAAAAGGTTGTTACCATGAGTTTGCTTTGAACAACACTATCATTCCCCCACCGTATAGGCCCTTACCCTGCAACAGGACACTGCTCATGGTGTTCATGCAAAATAAGACAATAGTAGCCTACATACCTTGTCAAAGATCGACTTCCATTGCTGAGAGGATTAGAAGAAGAGAGCAGGAAAGATGTGTAAACCAGAGGAAGATAATTATGTAAAGTAAACAATATCAGACACGTGGGAATCGATCAAAGTGGATTCATTTTACATGATGGTGCCCAACAAGCCATGTATGAAGAAACACGTATAAAAGCCTTCTTACAGTATATCCAAAAATATAGGTGATTAACAATCCCCCGATATTTGTTATGATATAGGCACCGATTACACGCTAAATTAAACATGGCCAAACACGGGAGTTGGCGGATAAAGGGTCCTATATATTGACTCACGTCCTCCGGTGGCACAGGAAGGGCATCGGTGCTCTGCAAAACCTCGATCTCCTCTCCCTCGGCATTAGCGGCAACCGCCGGAGAAGAGTTCACCGCCAACCGATTACCGACCGTCATTTTCACCTGCTCTCTCCTCAGCAATCACACTCCATAGTGTATCCTACAATGTACAATCCCATCACGTGTAGTCTTTCTATCGTCCCGTTTTACGCTCCTAAAAACGTGTTAGGAAACACCAAAGCGGTTTGCTTGGTTTAGCCTATGTTGTCCTCTTGTGAACAAGTTTGGAGAATAGAAAATAAATAAAAAGGTGCCGATCACAAAGAAATAGTGGAAGCAATAACTCCTATCAACACGTTAACCAGACAGAAAAAGTTGACCAGGCATCTGCCTTCTAAGTTATCTTGTAGCAACGGTGCGCAACTTTTGCTACATCCTATCGTCCTCCAGACAGTCTGATACAGATACAGACTTATCTTTTCATGAGCATAAGCAGCAACCCATTTTGGAATTCCGGGGATGAGCGTCACAAAACCGCTCTCATTTGGGGAGACGCGGCGCGCACACAAATACTGTAATAATGACGTCACGTAGCGAGGTAACGTCATCGTTACACGAAACGCAAAACGCCAGTTCAAAGTAGCGGAATTGAAGACCTGTCACCAGACTCGAAAGATGACTTTGACTAGGTGTTTCGTTGAACAGATTGAGCTCTGAGGAAAACTCCCGGTAAATCACCGAAATCAAGTGCTATTTTTCTGGTGCGTCATTGTAGTGGCATTCAGGTTTCTGTCACTATTGTTGTCGTGGACTCGTGGCGCAGCACAGCTGTCCGGTTCTCGGTTTCTATATATATTGTTACCTCTTAAAGAGGGAATCGGGAGAGTTAACACACTCCGTTGACCACAAATTGGTGGCGGTAGAGCTACTGCTCGGTTGGACTCTGTAAGATACATCTACCACAGCATGTGTGATAGGCTACTGCGCACAATGCAGAGAGAAATGGAGGTTATTATATAGTTCTATGACAGGGACCTGGGCCTCCTAAACGTAACCTATATTATAAATCGTTGTGCAATCCGTATAGCAGTCTAGTTTTTTAATCTATTTTAGGCCTATGTGGTGACAACACTAAAGTTTTTAGATGCTACAGTCCTTGGTTGCAATGTCTCCAGACCCTCACGTTTAAGCCCCAGCCCACATGCTTGAAATAAAATGATCCACACAAACATTGCACAAGCTGCTGTATGGTATCAGGAAGGAGATATGGGAGGACTTCTAGTGTTTCTGAAAAACATAACTTTTTCTGTGTTAGAATTATCTTGTGTCGGCCAATGACACTATACGACCAATTAATCTTGTACACTGAGTGAGTTGAGAGATACAATTTATATTAGTGGAGAAGTCAAAACTAAATAAACGTTATTTGGATCATTAAATATAGAGCGACCAAAAATGATTGACTCCTGAACGTCATTGTGAATTGCAAAATCGATTTTCACTTTTAATAGGGCAAATATTTACTTTGATTTAATATTTTATTGCACATAGACTAACTACACACTGAATTACATATTTACACTTACTGTTTGTACACCTGTGACCTGTCTATATAAGGCAGACTACTAAGTATCCTAAATCCTACTCTGAATCAGCCTGTATGATTCACCCTGTGTTTCAGGGCCACATGACAAACTGCATGATGGGGGCTGATGTGGGACACCAGCCTATATGATTCAGTTCACTGACAGCTTGGGGCTGTAATTGCTGTTGCTCATCAATTAACACACAGACAGCCGGTTCACATTTCCCTGTATTATATATTTCTCACTTGCTGCATTGCCATAAGAAAGCACATCAGCTGGTGACCTTCATTGTGAAAGAATGCAGTTGGCACCATAGTTACAATTTAATTTAAAATCCAGACATTACATTTCATATATTCACTTCATGTAACAATGTTTTATAACATAAGTGCAAAAACTTAAAACTACTTTTCAAAAACAACTTTCCAAAAACGTGATTAGTACCCTAATCACTTTGAAATCAAACAGCATATTCTGCTTTTACGCTGGTATTCGTTGTATTTACTGAATGTTATATTCCTGTCTGATCAACCAACCATTTTGGTTTGGATCTAGACACCACAATCAAAAATGCAAATGATAAGGCTTTCACAACGTATGCTGAGTCATGATTAACACTATACAGCTACAGATGTTCTATATAGTTTCTATTGTTGAGGAACTGTCTTACTGTGCTTCTGAGGCTGTATTTTCAGTCTTTAGGTACTGTTTAGGCACTGTTCCCTTCCAGGCCTGATCCTTTCAGCCAAATTATCATCTAAGACTACCACCACCCACATATTACCTCAAGATACATCAAACTGACTTAATAGATGGGTGGGTGATGCCTTGCTGGCTTGATTGTCATCTCTCTTGTCCCATGTGCATATATTTAACATGATGGGCTGTCTCTTGACACCTACCAGGTTAGGAATGACTGTGTTTTATTGTGCATTGAACTCACAAGAGTGCATGCATCTGGCTGGAACACCACCCTCTCCTACAGCTCTCATAGGCTCACACCATTCTACCCGCTCCCTAAATATGTCCACATTACACTTTATCACTTCACTAGAAAGAAAGAATACTTCAATGGAGGTTTGTGATTTTGCTAATAGCTCATTAAGACAAGATGCACATTTGCATGCTTCTCTTTTAAATCGGATAATTGAACCAGCCTAATTGGCACTTTTCAGCATGGGTCCAATATATAATCCAAAACACCAGAACAGGGTTCAGCGGTATTTTGGTGGCACATAAATGTCTCTAAACATGGTGGTGTGTGGGAAAGGTTAATCTATATGGTGAGAGACATCCTTTGCTCATACAACAACAAACCCGTGACGATAAAAGTCTTCAAACACTCATTGGTAAAGTACGACTTTTTAAACAGCTGAACCGACCCATTAGTGTTCAGATGCAACAGATGCAACATGATCTTGAGGCACTGAAATGTGTTTTCAGGTCAATACCTTTGCAGACAGAAATTGGGACAAGGAGGTTATAAAAGATATACTGAAAACATCACACATCATCTAAATATTGCTTACATGTCTTATTAGAAAGCAAATGAACCTAATTTAAAGTTAATTATAAATGTATGTTAGTCAGCTATAGTTAAATTGTGTATGATGGGTCTACCATCTACACCACTAAATGTTTTCAAACACATAACTCTCCCCGTATTAGCAGATGGTAGTGGTTTTCTAACGTTTTGAGTCACAAACCTCTAAAGAACTAATTCAGAGGTATAATATTTACATTTAATTTGACAGTATAATATAGCATTACATAATTTGATTTAAGATTTTATATGCACACTGCTGGGCACAAGCAATTTCACAGATTACTCATTTCCTCATCTGCTCAGCGCTTCTATACAAGAGAGGTGCTATATACCTATACCAGAGAAACACCTGCTACAGTACGTGCATGTGGGGAAACTATTTCCATAGATTAACAAGTGCTCAGACTGTGGAAGTGATCAGACTGCTTCTGATCACTTCCATGTAATCTAATTGCAGACAAACACTCCCCCTCCACGCACCATTCATTTTATGCTCTGGAATGCAGGTAACTTTCTCCCATTTGTCTAGACGGTTGCAGGACTTCATTTCTATGGTTAGGTATTTAATACAATGGTGTGTGCCAGTGTATCACATAATTACAGTGATCCATTATCACACCTCATTAGCAAGAAAACTAGCAGTTCTTTAAATATCTTGACAAAACTGTTGTAGCAGCCATGCTGTAGGGAAAAGTATCTGGAGACTGGTCTGTAATTAAACACATTTAACAAGCCATATTTTTAACAATATAGCAGCAAACAAATAAAATAAAAAATGGAGTAGGCCTAATTGTTTCCTGAGTAAAGCATGACATCACTCTATATATGTGTTGTAATCATAGGCTGCACCAATGGACAAACCCTCTGTGACATCACCCATAGGTTTTCTGATGTTGGAAGGTCAAGCAGCTATGCGGTCCCTGAGAAGTTCCACCCCAAACATTGGAAATGCAGTGCCAAGACTAGAATATTAATATTGTAGTCAGATGTGGTCTACACCACTTTGTGTTCCCATTAAGCCACATCAGATTATTTTTTCAGCACACACACCGTCAGCAGTTATTCACTGTATTTGACAAAAAGTGTATTACAACCACTGTCTATCCCATTCATTTATTTAGAATATATTTGTAATTTGAACTCCTGTTTATTTTTTCATACATGATCAATCTTTATTTATATAGCACTTTTCATACAAATTCATGTAACACAAAGTGCTTCACACTACGTAATTTGAATCAATACAAAATGAGTAAAAACAATACAATATGTATATTTAAAAAAAAAGTAATACCACCACTCATCATCCCAACCCTCCAATCACAAACAAACATTGGGAGTCCCATTCCCACCATCCCAAAAACACAAACCACCAGGGACCCCAGACCCGCTCCCCAGCCACCTCAATCTGTCATAGAATGGAACCCCGAAGATATTTACAGAACGAGCCTACACACCAACATACCCCAGACCCCCAAGGATGTGGCACCAGGAGCGCATCACCGAACACAGACACTGGGCAGGTGACTAAATGGACCAGCTCCCCCCAGCTAAACCCACAGGTACTGCAGGCCAGGGCACACACTCACCCATAATCTAGCCCACCAACCATGCACCACCATGCCGCCACCATTAGCGGAACCCCGGAGACACATCACAGAAGCTCTAAATAACCCAATACACTACAAACCTCCCAGAACCTCCAATACTGAATGCTCGACCAGTAAACATAAAGAACATATGCTGTCTTATATATATGCTGTCTTGGTCCAGGGTTGGGTAAGTTACTTTTTAAATGTAATTGGTTAGTTACTAGTAACCAGACACATTTTAATCAGTAATTAAGTAATTTTTGGTAACTGTAATTACATATAGTTTTTTGTAATGAGATACCCAACCCTGTCCACGTCCATGTTAATATGGTAGTCACTGGTCACACATGGGCCCATGATCCTCCACATGATGATGAAACTGATGAGCGCGTGCGGCACATGCAGGTGCAAGAACGCTCAATGTGCTGCTAAACTGTTGAGCAAAAATGTATTGGTGTGGGTTTAACATACGCACGATTATGCCCTCTTGTGGGTACTGTAAGTAGATACCCCACCCCATCACAAAATTAGTTATACAGTGAGCATTTATTTACAAATAAGTATATATTCATGTGTTACACACTTTTGTAAAGGCAAGAATGACCACATGAGATAATCTAGTATATCAAAGACATTAAACTTTTTTTAATGGATGTGTTGGTTGAAGAACACATTTTAGACTAGGGTATTTTGTGTCTTCTTATATTGTAGGTAACACCACAGAGACACATATGGTAGAGGTTTTAGCCAGATGTCTGTAAATTATTTGGACTAGTACATGCTATAAGAACAGCTGATGCCTGTGTAGTATCTGCATCACCAGTCCTTAGTCCTTAATTGAAATTCTCCATACATTCACATTAGTGGAAATATGTATTGACAGCCCAATGGCTGCACTGGAACTACAGATAACTAATGTGCAGTGTAGCACATAGGACCATTATAGAGCAATAACAGGTACCCAATGTTATCAGTTGAAGAAAACCATTCCGCCATTGTTATTCAGTAATATGATGTTGCACAAATCACAATATTTTTAGTGTTTATTTAGCATAGTTACCATGCTATACTATTTTAATTGGATATGGGCCCCAATGTTCATAACTAGAAGCAATTTTTACAAGGATGTGAAAACTGGAATGTTATTTTAAATTTATAATACAAAAATATTGATTAAATGACTATACAGTTGGTGTCAAGTTTGTCATACAGTATTTACAAATTGTTCAGTTGTACCAATATCCTACTATTTCAAACACCACATATCACAATTATAAGTACAAGTAAGAAAAGGTAGTTAGCAAGCAAACAAGTAGGCAACCAAGATTTTGATTTATATGTTGCAACTCACTCTGTAGACTCAACCACCTACCCTCACATTGCTAGTATAAATATATTATTCATTCTTGAAAACAAGCAGAAAGCAAATAAGACATATTTGTAATAAAATAAAATGTGTGTGTATACACACACACACAGTATATACTTTATAAAATCTATTCCAAGGAAAATATAACTTGCTGGGGTGGGCTTGTACATGATTTTTGTCTTTTTGGAAAAGCAGATTAAAGATCTCCACATAGAAAATCCTCTCTAGTGAACACATATGCTAGTTTATACTGTACATGCCTAGGGCGTTGTGGGTATCTCCCAGCATCACCGAGGTTTGAGGATAATTCTATACATAGCGACACCCAGCACAGCAAATACAGTGGCCCCAACACTCGCTGTCAGCCAGAACAAGTCCATCTGGGTCACATGCCTGCCAGATATAGAACAGTGAAAACAATGGAGAAGAGATTGGTTTGGAGTTTGAAGACATTAGAAACAATCACCATCAACAGAAATGTAGCATGCATTATGCCTAATAAACAAGTAAAATCTTATACTGGTACAGCTACATTTTTAAAAGGTACATGTTGTCAAACTCCTAATGTAAAAAGGGTTAGATACATGTGAAAATGTATTTGCTGATTTCCCTAATTTTTACATTGAAATGATACTCAATGTTTCAGATATCCATACAAAATATAAGATTTGACAAAGAGTAAACAAAATTCTGTTTTTTAATTATAATTGTATTCCCATAAAAAAAAGGGTGAAAAGTAATTGAACAGCAGCAACATCTGCAAATAAAAACATTCATACTTTGATAATTAGTTTATTAATAATTTTATAAATGCTTCTGCTTCTTTGCAGAGTTCCTGTAAATCAGTGCCATTTGAGGGTTTTGTGCATCATTAACTTCTGGCCTGGGCACAGGGACTTACTCTTGCTTTATGGATAGTTTTCCTGCTGCTTAACTCAGTTACGCTTTAACTTCAGATTACAGCCTAAAGAGCGCATATTCCTCTTCAGAGTATTCCAGTATAGAGCAGAATTCATGGTTCCTTCAATGATGGTCTAGGCCCTGAGACCAGCAATGCATCCCCACAGCATACAACCAGCATGTTTGTCTGTTTGCGTTTGTCTGTATGGTGTTAATGTTTTATTATGAAATGCTGTGCTTGCTTTACACCAGACATACTGTAAGGGGACCATGCCTTCCACAAAGTTCCACTTTGGACTTTTCTGTCCACAGAACATTGTCCCTTAAAGCCAGATGGTCATCTATGTGGTTCTTTGTATATGGGAGCCAAGAACTAACGTTTATTATTTCTGTGTTTACTTGGGTTATCTTTGACTTACTGTATATTACATTTTGTATGGACACCCCCCCCCCTCCCTCCCTCACACACACACATAATGCAAAAATAGAGAAAAACAGAAAAAGGGCAACCATTTCACAGCATTGTATTTGAGAGTAAAGCAATGTTGTAGTCCTGAATGGTGTTTAGATATTAACAACAAATCCACATCATGCAGGTTCCGCCTGTTCATCTAGAACTGAAATGATGACATCATGCACCGGCAACAAATCACACTGGACCCATAAGATTAATGATAAAAACAACAAAGTAACAGAGAGAGACACACCCATGACTTAAGGAATATGAAAAGTTACTTGACAAAGCTTAAAAAGGTTACAGGGACAACAAATAACCAAAAACAAAGAAATGTCAAAAAATTGTTTAAGGTCAAAAGGAGATGGAGGGCGATTTTAAATTATTTTAAATCAGGTGACACCAAACCATGAGATGAGATGAGATCGCATTGTGACTGTTTGACGCTTGATTTTAAGAAATGTATTGTAAATCTGAATATAAGTCAAAAGGCGATGTTGACAGCCGTATCCACAGCGTGGGTGGGGTAAAGAGAAGGAAAGACCAGACCTGATCAGCTTGGCCCTGACCGTCTGCACCAGCTCACTGTTCAGGAGGTTCTGACACAAGCAGAATGTGCACCTATTGCATGTGCACATGCAGCGCAGCCGGGCGTGACTGTGTGTGCGCGCACACACACACACACACACACACACACACACACACACACATAAACACACACAAGTGGTTTACTAGATGTAGACTGTGTTAGACAGAGCCATAACATTATGTAGGCAGAAGCCTGCGTACATACGGGTGCATGGCGATGGTGGTGAGTTTGGTGTAGATGTCTCTGCTGGGCACTCCCTCTGTGTTGCAGGTGAATGTCTGAGGTGGTGGCATTTTGTGCTTCCTACAGAACTCCAGAGGACTGCAGGCATACTGCTGTCTGATCTCTGGCAGGTCGGATTTAGCCGCTATTATCATACACGGGATCTTGCTGTCCACAAAATACTGCTGTGGGGAAGGAAAGTGTGACGCATGATCATATGTCAAATATTTGTCCAAAATGACTACATCTGTCATGTCATTTCAGTAGAGATCAAGCATTCAACCAACCTTGAACACTCTGGTGCAGTAGTCTAAAGAGTGAGGGTTGCCTACATCATAAACCAAGCAGACAATGTCACAGGCAAGGTCCGTGTCAGACAGGTAGTCAATGTCAGGGAAGACCTCATGGAGCTGAGGACAGAGGAGAAGGTTCTTATGAACAAGAAACAAGACAAACATGAATCGGTCTACTGAGGGTGGGCCCTACATATACTACTAGGCAATATTGATCATTATTGTGCATAGCTACTGTGGCACATTCTTTTAAATCTGTACAATGTCTTTGTATTTTGTTTGGGTAGTAATGGCCATATTTGTAGACTGACTTTTGAGAGTGGTACTACTGACAGCAGTATTGTCAGTTAGATAGTTTGGAATGGCTCAATGTACAATAAACAACACACTTTAAAAAAAAGAAAAGAAATTAACTGTACAATATAGCAGATAGCAGTCAGACATTTGGAATAACTTTATACTCACAAGAAGATATTTCTCCTGTCCGTACACATAGGTGGTACTAATAGCATAGTAGGATCTGTGCTCCTCTGGGATCGTTCTCTGATGCTGAGGGAGACAGTAGGGATAGGATAGACTTAACGTAGAACAGACCACAGTTTGAGTTCTGCTTCTGTACAAAAGAGGAAACAGGCTGACTGTCATCAAGACACAGTTCGTCAATACACAAGATACATAATTGAACTATTCCTTTCACTTGTGTCAGGATAGATTCTGCCCTGGAAAATGTGTTTCATATAAAGTCTAAAATATTAAACAAGAATGTTTGGTTGTGTCTGTCAGGATGTTAAGCGGGAAGGATATCTTGTTTGGTTACATCAAGCAAATATAATGATCATAGTGTTTATAGATATATAGGCGTGGTTTTCCAATCAGCGTCGTGTTTATAGCTATACGGGCGTGGTTTAGGTGTGTCGACCATGGTGCAGACAGCGAAAACGACCAGATGGTTCATCCAATCAACTGCCAAATATTTTTTTGAAAGTACCTGCCATTCACAAACAGTTTCAATGTATGGTTTCCCAGATGGACTTGTAACAACAATTCTTCTGGCATGTCAGGTTACCTCTTTCCCCCAACACAATCCCTTACTAAAAAGGTGGACATTTGTTGTTTGTTCATTTTCATTGTTGCTTTTTTTCCCCCCCAAAATATTTTGTCACTGCATTAAAGTGTGTGAACAAAATTGTAGCAAAAGAATTTACATAAGTGTGTGAAAAGCTGTGTAACTACCGTATATCTCAAGAATACAGAAAACATATCTTCAAATGCGTACTGTGGGATCTGCAAATGTGTATTCAGAATCCATGCTTGTAATCAGGTTTGTAAATGTGTAAAAAAAAAGTATACAAATCTGTATTTACATATTTAAGTGTATGAAATGTGTAAATGTGTAGACAGATCTGTGAACGAGTACAGATGTGTCTGTGTGTGTGGTTTCTAGGATTTTCACACACTCACCATGAGGTTTCTACCCAGGAAGGCTTGAAGGAAGCCACTCTTGCCACTACCAAAATCTCCAAACACATTGCAGTGGAAAATGCTGCGTTGGGTCTGTTTCTTCTGAAGGTCAATTTTCTTATCCCTGGTCACTTCATGGGCAAAGCCAGACAGATCCACATGTCACACCAATCCAGACCCTAGCCAGGTACAGTAACTGTCACCCCCCCCCCTCCCCTCATGTAATAAACCAGTAGTTCTCAAACCCAAAAGAAGTAGTTCTTGCCTATGATCCTTGTTCATCCATAACAGCAGATGCATAGTGTGGACCTCACCTGTTATTCCTACTGCCTGGGACTCCTGCTCAGCAATAATGAAGTACCCAAGGTAACCTAAATACTCCAGGCATCGCTGAACATCCAGGTAGGTTGTTAACCTGACCAGAAGTAAGAGACAGGTAGACAGAACAATATAACTACTTCCTACTCAATATGCATCAACCTCAGCACCATGGGTATACCGTGTTAAAATAAGAATATACAACCAACTGCTTCTCCCAACTGCTGTCAGAAGTGTGTGTGAGCATGCACATTAGTGTCTTCTGTTTGTTCCTCTCAAAAGTCCACAACAAAATCACATATTACGTTTCCCTGGGCTCTAGGTGTTTTCTAAAGTATAAACAATCTAACTCACCAACACTACATTTCATAACCAGCCATGTATGCAACATTCAAGGAAAATATATAATGGCATCAATAGGAAATCGGCTTTTGGCAACATAGGTCTTTTTTGGCTGCAGTACTATTATTGCCACTGGCCTTGCTTTCCCCTTATGGAGGCATGATCAGCACCCTCACAGGCATGTTCCTTTTAGAGGTAGCATTGGTGAAATCCAGAACAAATAAGGAACAAAACATTGAACAAGAGGAAGAAGATTCATTGACAACATGAGGAAACAGTTTATGTTCAACTTCATTAACATTTCCCTTATGTGAAGTTTGCTATTTTCATTCATTGTTAAATGCATGGGATGTTGCTGACCTTTGTACAATTGTAGTTCTGCTTGGCCATGGTTTCACTCTATGGTACACAAACCTCTAACCACATAGTATACGGTACCACACATAATGCATCAATCTCATTGAAGAATCCAGTGATCATTTAGAAACACAGTATCATTTAAAAAGGGACAAACAACACACTATGACTTGAAATACTATACTAATACTAATACCATGTGCAAGTTAGGTATCTAGTCAAGAAGAAAGAATTTAACATCTCAATAGAATGCTAATGATTGTCACTCACGTCCACTGTGACAGATATCCCTGGTAGGTGATCCAGCCCTGGTCATTGGTGCACACTGTGTTGTTGACATCTGGGCCCCACGGCATGTAGGGAAATACATTGAACAGGTCCTTCAGTTCCTCTGGTGACAAGGCACAGTCACGGTCCTGAAATAAAACATACGTTAGAATATTATCAGTTTCTTAACATACGGCTTAGTTCACATGCTTTTTCAAAGCAAAGTACAAAAAAAAGTAATGTCTCATTTGAGTTTCGATCACTGATTCTATGTAACCATCAAGGTTCAGTTAATATAAAGTATATATATATATATAGACCTTTGATGCAGCTAAGTTTACTTGTAATATGTAGAATTAAGTAGCTAATTATTTACCTAAAACCTTTGAATGTACATTATAGAGCTGCACTATTAATCGAAACCGCAATGTGTCGTTGTACAATTATGTAACCGCAAAAGCCTGCGATTATTTATAGATAATGACAAAAATACAAGACTCATTGAGATTGATATCTCTTTTACAAGAGCGACCTGGCCAAGAGCGCAGCTTAAAACGTCCACATACAACATTTAAACACATGATATCCACCATTCATTTATAGCACCACAATAAATGAAAAACATTAATCTAACAGTCATAGTCAATTAGACGTGAAGCAATTGCAATCCTTGTCCCTTTTCACATCCCCTAAAAGAAATACAAAGTTTTTAAATGAAAACAATTCATGCAGCTCTAAGTCATTCTGTATATCATTCCAGGCAGTTGGGGTGGCATACTTGCAAGCTTTCTTGCCCAACTCAGTACGCACCCGGGGAACAGGCAATTATTAACGTGTCGTGAGAGTGCAGGCTATATTTACTTTGGCTTTTTCTTTGGCATCTATAGACTTGTTGTCTATAAACTCATGTGGCATGTCAGGTTACTATATTGTATATTTACATACAGTATTTATTACTATAGTACAGAGCGCTTTTCAGCTTTGATGACAAAGGAAACATAATTGAGAGAGCTGCTTACTATATCGCAGTCGCAAATACTAATCGCAATTATACTTTTTGATGAAATCGTGTAGCACTAGTACATTATTTAACCCTTTAAACCCTAAAGGTCTTTTGGCTGTTTTTCACTGTTTTTATATAATGGCTTCTTAAACCATTTTTGTAATAGCCATCATCAAGTATTTTATGTCTCTGACATCAGCACCCTCTCAGCTACAATTACAATAATTTGGCAGCTCTCTTAATGTCTTGTGCAGCCCCTGTTACGCCAAATAACACAAGCCATATATCGCTCTCTTCAGCAATGTCTGAATTATGAGAGAAAGAAAACATTTGAGCTTCTAGCCTTTACCGTTCTGAATATATGACTTGAAATGTAAACTGTTCCCTCTTACTACCATTCAAAAGGTGCATAATGCGAGGCATTGTACAGGCACCATTTGCCGTTGGTCTTGTACAGCTGTTATGCTGACAAATACAAGTCATGCATCGATCTCTTCGGCGGAATTACCGTTTTGAAGATATTATACAAAATATAAACATGCGCTGGCGCCGATCTCACAAGGGTTAAAATAATTTTCATTTTATTTTTTATGAAATCTGTTCTGTACCTTAGAAGGCCATCTTGTTGAGGGTCCCTACCTTGTCATGTTTGTCAAAGATGCTCTGGAGGAAGAGATATGCATTGTGGTTAAGCTCTGTGGTGCAGTCTGGGGGGACTTTCAAGCTTGGAAGCGGAAGAATAGTAAGTAAGTAAGTTTATTTATAAAGCACTTCATACAGCTAGAAAAGCAAAGTGCTTTACATTAAATACATACATACATATACAACATAACAGAAATTGTATTAAAGTAAAAGCAAAACAGAAAAATAAACAATGAAGATTAATACATAAAACAATAAATTCAATAAATATATAAATAATGTGAACTATTGAAAAAGCTAACCAAATTAAATATTTGGCTCTCCAAGTACCACCATTATGACCGGTGACATAATTACAAATTATGATCATTATTATTAGTAGCCTAATAGTAGTAGTAGTAGTAGTACTACTACTACTACTAATTAATGTAGGCTATTATTAACTTCTGTGTAAGATTATTGCAATGTACTATCAATCTGTTAAGGCTATCTCCCTCAGCATAGTTCTAAACAATAAAAGTTTGGCAGTGGCATGAGCTCATCTGATTAGTTCATTATTATTATTACCCGCCACTTAAGGATGCAAACTTGCCCTGGCATCGTTGCGGACTGACAGCAGTAGGAGTGTAATATCGTGTTTCACCACACATTCAATACATAAAATATGTAGGCCTAGAGGGGCGCTGTTTCGCTCATTTAACTATACACTGAGACAAGTTGAAGAAAGAGCAGCAATGGTACAGAAAATAATTAAAAACGATAAATTTGGACTTGTCTCCGGGAGAGACTGGCTATAAGCTTAAGTGTTATATAAGCAGATCATAGTCTGCAGTAAATGTAGCCTACACCGATCCTGTAGATCCAAAACTTGGATGATCCGCTTAACATTTTATGAGTTGTGTGCAACTCGTTGCGCCACACCTCGTCATGCCCGTGGGAACCGTTTCCAACTGAGAAGAGCACAGCCGTCGGTCTATATAAAGTGGCTGCTGAGAGTATAGTCATGTAACGTTACTTAAATGAGAAATTCATGTTTCCATTGCACTTTAACAAAAGTCTCTGTGGTTCTATTGTCAATGTCTTTATTTTCAGTAACAATATATGTTTTTTTTAATTAGTTTAATTTAAAACATTTTTAATATTTGAGATTTCCTCTGCGTACCACTAGAGGAAGCACCACAGTTTGATAACCACTGCTATAGACTGCACTGATAGGGGACATGCATTCCACAGTTGTAGTCTAACAGCTTGGGAAGCACTGTCACCCCATTTTGCAATGAGTGTAAGGGACAGAAGAAGACTTTTGTCTGATGACATGGTTAGTGCAAGGGTGAAGAAGGTAAGTGATATACTGTGGTGTTTGTCCATGCAGAGCTTTGAATGTCATCAGCAGTATTTTGAATGTGATGCAGAATGTTATTGGTAATGGTAACCAGTGCATATGTGTAATATGTGATCTCTTATTTATTCTTGTTAAAAGGCGAGCAGCTGCATTTTAGACAATTTGAAGGCGGATCAAAGATGTTTGATTTAAACTGATAAAAACAGCATTACACTAATCTAATCAAGAACAAATAAAAGTGTGAATGATCATTTCCATCTCAACTTTGGTGACTAATATGTTGCTTAATTTTAGAAAATAAACATGCAGGGGCAATTATAAGAGCTTTAGTCTTTTTTGCGTTTAATTGAATATAAGTGTCTGCCATCCAGTTCTTAATAGCATCCATTGATTCATTTAAAATGGCCAATTTGTTACACTCAACAGGCTTAAAAAAGCAATAATGAATAAAGAGCAATAATGAATATCATCATAAAAATGATAAGAAATATTATTATACCGGCTAATCATTTGTCCAAGCGGTAACATGTATAAACAAAACAACATAGGGCCCTTTACAGAACCCTGTGGAACACCACATGTCAGAGTTGAGGTAGCTGACCTGAACTGACACACAGACAAACTCCTATCAGTAAGGTAGGACGAGAACCAAACCAAGTGGGATCCAGCAATACCAACTATCTTATTTAATCTATTTATAAGAATCGTATGATCGATGGTGTTGAATGCAGATCTTAAACCAAGTAGTACCAACACTGAGCATTTTCCAACATCTGCATCTGCAATAAGGTCAATTGTGACTTAAAAGAGCTGTCTCAGTGGAATGGAGTTTATGAAATCCTGATGAAAGGAGTTGTGCAGGCGGTGTTATTCTAAAACATTTTAAAGCTGCTTGGCTTTATAAGCCTATACTAAGTTGGTTAGGTCGGGTCTAAATTCGTTGCTGCACTGTAGCATGATTAAAATTGCTAGGGACTAAGCAATTTAAGACATAAGTATAAAAGACAAATTTAGAGAAACAAGTGACGCAAAACTTGAACCACAAACAACCAGCCTAGGTGGCTGTTATGAAGATGTTATGAAGCTAGACGAGCTAGACCTACGTGGGAAACAGGTAGTCCTGGTTTAGTTCCAGGTCATCGTCGTAACCGAACCTCCTCAGTACTGTCCAGGTGGTCTCATGACGGCCTCGCTGAATGAACAGGGTGTGGAGGAACAGGAAACCTGAAGGTGTCAGTACACAATGAGACAATAAGACAGAACACAGTACACTGGCCCTAAATACTTGAGGTATGCATTGATTTTAAATATTGGGATTTGAGTATTTGTTATTTTTACATTAATCCATACTGTCTCTGTATAAACCCACATGTTAAAAACGTAATTGCCTGCACTACACTGGGTCATCAACACAATCGATTGCAATTGGCTCTGTCTGAAAAAAATAGTTTTTTTTTCTGCATTTCTGTATTTATTTATCGTTTATATATTCCCCTCTCTCTAAAGCACTTTGAGCTGCAATTCTGTATGAAAAGTGTTATACAAATAAAGATTATTATTATTAACAACACACTCTCAATTGACGTGTCAATCAAAGAGGACATTTTGAGCACATGGTTATGTTTACATGTGTGCTCACTAGGGGATTACCGGTTCACCAAATCCACATTTCGGTTCATTCCTCGGTCTTTGAGCAACGGTTCAATTCATATCGCGGTTTTATAAAAAATGTTTTCAATTGAGTGGTATAATCTGGGAATTATTCCTATCCTATATTACATTTGTTCTGTAGACTAGTCTAAATTTTTTTTTCCTATACATTCTACCACTAAATGTCACACTAAGCACTAGCTTCTCAGCCAAATAAGAAGTCTATTTGCCACCCACACATGCGAGCCAGCACTATGTAAACAAAGAAATGATGAGATCAGATTACGTTACAACACCCTGCTGAGGAGAATATTCCACTATATCCTTAATATAGAAAATAGTAGTTCTTTGCTGCTATATTCATGTTTAAAATACACCCTTTTAAGAACACTAGCTTCATTGCTACAAGAATTAAGCCTACACAATGCATAATGCAGACGAGACAAAAGAATAGTTCGGAATTCAAAATAAACTGGCAGTTTAAGACAGTTTTCATACTTTTGCGGACATCATGGATATTGTCTTAACACCTATGAGACTATGTGTAGGCTTTGTGAGAGCAACACGAAAGGTAACTATAACTGCTTTCCATGTGTGTGAAAATGTGTGCCAAACGCTGCGCGCTTTTCATTTCTCAGCAAAATGACACTTAATTTGCACATTTGTTTTTAAATAAAGTGTGATATTATTCCACATCCTTTAGTTTGAGTATAGATGCGAAGACAATAGACTTGTTGCTATAATACGACATCGTAGTGACGAAGGCTAATTTATCCATGAATGACCAGGGCCAGATTAGTAGGCTACCCCGAGGGGCCCCTGGGCACTGTGACGTATGGGCCCCCCTCTCGTCCGTAACACCCACACGATAACAAAAATATTTACAACCAGCAAACTGCAGGCACCTGACAGAACCTTCACCCCACCAGACAGACAGTGCACGTACGAACACACGCACCATATTTACTTACTTCCAGTCAAGATGGCATGTCAAATTACACACACCTACTGTAGCTGTAGTCCAGCTGAGCAGGCAGCAGGTGTGCATGTCCTGTTCGATAAACCAAGTATGCTACTTCCATCTTACTCACAAATCACAAGACAATGATACAATGAATTACAGCCTCCCAAAGCAGTGTATTGCTCAAGAATATGGCAATATAATTTTCACCAAAAATCACGTAATTCTGAAACATGACTGAAGATACAACAATGCCATCACACAACACAGCTGAATGCAGGGTGCAAAAGGTCAGTGAGTTGGGCAACTTTGCAAAAGCCAACATACTGCACTTGACAAAATAAAGCTCACAGGCCTAGATCATGTACAGTAGCATCACACCATAATTATGCAATATGCGTGTTATGCAAACGGCAAATATATTCAGCAAAATATAATTATCTGGTCACACAATCAAAACAGATTATGAGCCTACTCAATTCACAGATAGCATAATAGTTCTTACATTTAGAAGTTTTTCTTTCTAGATTTTCCCTTCGCAAAGTCGCAAATCAAGTGCCCAGTCCAGCCAACGAGACTGAGGGGGCGTTACATTGTTCTGTTTGCTTACGGGCATTGGTTTGAGTCTTCGCTCAAGTTAGCTACCATTATCTGAGGCTGAGCATACTGTAGCCAGTAGCAGAGGGCTCTTAAGTTGTAGCTTTTTTGAAAAAGATACTTTTAGACAGTTTTTATTGCACATGCTACTTTCTCTTCCTTTTCCTTTTTTTCCCCTTTCGACCGTGCCACTAGTCTTTTTGTTTCTGTGTTTGCAAACAAGGCTATTCAATGATTTTTTTCCCCCACAGTTTCACTCGCTAACACAACCTGTCTGACCATAGACAAAATAATGACATTGTTTTAATCTCAACTCGTTCTTAGAAGAACTGATACTGAATCAGTACAATGTAAAACATCTGCTATGGCTCTATGCCCAGTGAACACCCACCCACCCACCAATCTACGCACAATACATTGCAGCCTGCTCCCAATTATTAGGCTACCTGTCCAGTCATCAAACTGACATTTAAAACAGACAATCATGATTTTGTCAAGAACTTTTATTTAATTCTGCTTTGATAATTATCAAGCTCTTGTGTAGACTTCTCTGCATAAGGACCCCTGGGCACATTCCCAGATTGCCCATATGGTAGATCCGGCCTTGTAAACACATGCATTCTATAAATCGCTTGGTATTGTTTTGATAACTATAGAAAGGCTAAGTACAGGGCTCCAGACTAACTTTTCCCTTCTCAGTTGGTCGCACTAGCACATGATTTGGTCGCAACGGTTTTTATTTTTGTATTAGAAATAGCATGGTGAGTTTCCTACAATGGATGGGCCGCATTGCCTATATTGCGCACACAGAAGACATTCCTTTTCTAGCGCGTTTGACTACTACTGACTTTACAGCCATGAGTATCACTGGACATTGCATATGTTTAAACTGTAAAATCGATCTAATTTAATGTTGGCTTGTGACATCTACATTTTTCCTAGTTATTCAGGGGCGTAATCCTCCGCTTGCCTGACTCTGAGAACATTATGTAGGCTACTTGCTCTGTTGTGGAGAGGGAGGACCGTTGATTTGAAATGGTTTGTTTGAGTGCGGTAGTGGAGAAGTGCGAGG
Organism: Forbesichthys papilliferus; assembly: GCA_025399855.1. NCBI lineage: Eukaryota > Metazoa > Chordata > Actinopteri > Percopsiformes > Amblyopsidae > Forbesichthys > Forbesichthys papilliferus. Next base: position 38,766 of record JAODOY010020347.1, read on the forward strand.
CATTGTACAGGCACCATTTGCCGTTGGTCTTGTACAGCTGTTATGCTGACAAATACAAGTCATGCATCGATCTCTTCGGCGGAATTACCGTTTTGAAGATATTATACAAAATATAAACATGCGCTGGCGCCGATCTCACAAGGGTTAAAATAATTTTCATTTTATTTTTTATGAAATCTGTTCTGTACCTTAGAAGGCCATCTTGTTGAGGGTCCCTACCTTGTCATGTTTGTCAAAGATGCTCTGGAGGAAGAGATATGCATTGTGGTTAAGCTCTGTGGTGCAGTCTGGGGGGACTTTCAAGCTTGGAAGCGGAAGAATAGTAAGTAAGTAAGTTTATTTATAAAGCACTTCATACAGCTAGAAAAGCAAAGTGCTTTACATTAAATACATACATACATATACAACATAACAGAAATTGTATTAAAGTAAAAGCAAAACAGAAAAATAAACAATGAAGATTAATACATAAAACAATAAATTCAATAAATATATAAATAATGTGAACTATTGAAAAAGCTAACCAAATTAAATATTTGGCTCTCCAAGTACCACCATTATGACCGGTGACATAATTACAAATTATGATCATTATTATTAGTAGCCTAATAGTAGTAGTAGTAGTAGTACTACTACTACTACTAATTAATGTAGGCTATTATTAACTTCTGTGTAAGATTATTGCAATGTACTATCAATCTGTTAAGGCTATCTCCCTCAGCATAGTTCTAAACAATAAAAGTTTGGCAGTGGCATGAGCTCATCTGATTAGTTCATTATTATTATTACCCGCCACTTAAGGATGCAAACTTGCCCTGGCATCGTTGCGGACTGACAGCAGTAGGAGTGTAATATCGTGTTTCACCACACATTCAATACATAAAATATGTAGGCCTAGAGGGGCGCTGTTTCGCTCATTTAACTATACACTGAGACAAGTTGAAGAAAGAGCAGCAATGGTACAGAAAATAATTAAAAACGATAAATTTGGACTTGTCTCCGGGAGAGACTGGCTATAAGCTTAAGTGTTATATAAGCAGATCATAGTCTGCAGTAAATGTAGCCTACACCGATCCTGTAGATCCAAAACTTGGATGATCCGCTTAACATTTTATGAGTTGTGTGCAACTCGTTGCGCCACACCTCGTCATGCCCGTGGGAACCGTTTCCAACTGAGAAGAGCACAGCCGTCGGTCTATATAAAGTGGCTGCTGAGAGTATAGTCATGTAACGTTACTTAAATGAGAAATTCATGTTTCCATTGCACTTTAACAAAAGTCTCTGTGGTTCTATTGTCAATGTCTTTATTTTCAGTAACAATATATGTTTTTTTTAATTAGTTTAATTTAAAACATTTTTAATATTTGAGATTTCCTCTGCGTACCACTAGAGGAAGCACCACAGTTTGATAACCACTGCTATAGACTGCACTGATAGGGGACATGCATTCCACAGTTGTAGTCTAACAGCTTGGGAAGCACTGTCACCCCATTTTGCAATGAGTGTAAGGGACAGAAGAAGACTTTTGTCTGATGACATGGTTAGTGCAAGGGTGAAGAAGGTAAGTGATATACTGTGGTGTTTGTCCATGCAGAGCTTTGAATGTCATCAGCAGTATTTTGAATGTGATGCAGAATGTTATTGGTAATGGTAACCAGTGCATATGTGTAATATGTGATCTCTTATTTATTCTTGTTAAAAGGCGAGCAGCTGCATTTTAGACAATTTGAAGGCGGATCAAAGATGTTTGATTTAAACTGATAAAAACAGCATTACACTAATCTAATCAAGAACAAATAAAAGTGTGAATGATCATTTCCATCTCAACTTTGGTGACTAATATGTTGCTTAATTTTAGAAAATAAACATGCAGGGGCAATTATAAGAGCTTTAGTCTTTTTTGCGTTTAATTGAATATAAGTGTCTGCCATCCAGTTCTTAATAGCATCCATTGATTCATTTAAAATGGCCAATTTGTTACACTCAACAGGCTTAAAAAAGCAATAATGAATAAAGAGCAATAATGAATATCATCATAAAAATGATAAGAAATATTATTATACCGGCTAATCATTTGTCCAAGCGGTAACATGTATAAACAAAACAACATAGGGCCCTTTACAGAACCCTGTGGAACACCACATGTCAGAGTTGAGGTAGCTGACCTGAACTGACACACAGACAAACTCCTATCAGTAAGGTAGGACGAGAACCAAACCAAGTGGGATCCAGCAATACCAACTATCTTATTTAATCTATTTATAAGAATCGTATGATCGATGGTGTTGAATGCAGATCTTAAACCAAGTAGTACCAACACTGAGCATTTTCCAACATCTGCATCTGCAATAAGGTCAATTGTGACTTAAAAGAGCTGTCTCAGTGGAATGGAGTTTATGAAATCCTGATGAAAGGAGTTGTGCAGGCGGTGTTATTCTAAAACATTTTAAAGCTGCTTGGCTTTATAAGCCTATACTAAGTTGGTTAGGTCGGGTCTAAATTCGTTGCTGCACTGTAGCATGATTAAAATTGCTAGGGACTAAGCAATTTAAGACATAAGTATAAAAGACAAATTTAGAGAAACAAGTGACGCAAAACTTGAACCACAAACAACCAGCCTAGGTGGCTGTTATGAAGATGTTATGAAGCTAGACGAGCTAGACCTACGTGGGAAACAGGTAGTCCTGGTTTAGTTCCAGGTCATCGTCGTAACCGAACCTCCTCAGTACTGTCCAGGTGGTCTCATGACGGCCTCGCTGAATGAACAGGGTGTGGAGGAACAGGAAACCTGAAGGTGTCAGTACACAATGAGACAATAAGACAGAACACAGTACACTGGCCCTAAATACTTGAGGTATGCATTGATTTTAAATATTGGGATTTGAGTATTTGTTATTTTTACATTAATCCATACTGTCTCTGTATAAACCCACATGTTAAAAACGTAATTGCCTGCACTACACTGGGTCATCAACACAATCGATTGCAATTGGCTCTGTCTGAAAAAAATAGTTTTTTTTTCTGCATTTCTGTATTTATTTATCGTTTATATATTCCCCTCTCTCTAAAGCACTTTGAGCTGCAATTCTGTATGAAAAGTGTTATACAAATAAAGATTATTATTATTAACAACACACTCTCAATTGACGTGTCAATCAAAGAGGACATTTTGAGCACATGGTTATGTTTACATGTGTGCTCACTAGGGGATTACCGGTTCACCAAATCCACATTTCGGTTCATTCCTCGGTCTTTGAGCAACGGTTCAATTCATATCGCGGTTTTATAAAAAATGTTTTCAATTGAGTGGTATAATCTGGGAATTATTCCTATCCTATATTACATTTGTTCTGTAGACTAGTCTAAATTTTTTTTTCCTATACATTCTACCACTAAATGTCACACTAAGCACTAGCTTCTCAGCCAAATAAGAAGTCTATTTGCCACCCACACATGCGAGCCAGCACTATGTAAACAAAGAAATGATGAGATCAGATTACGTTACAACACCCTGCTGAGGAGAATATTCCACTATATCCTTAATATAGAAAATAGTAGTTCTTTGCTGCTATATTCATGTTTAAAATACACCCTTTTAAGAACACTAGCTTCATTGCTACAAGAATTAAGCCTACACAATGCATAATGCAGACGAGACAAAAGAATAGTTCGGAATTCAAAATAAACTGGCAGTTTAAGACAGTTTTCATACTTTTGCGGACATCATGGATATTGTCTTAACACCTATGAGACTATGTGTAGGCTTTGTGAGAGCAACACGAAAGGTAACTATAACTGCTTTCCATGTGTGTGAAAATGTGTGCCAAACGCTGCGCGCTTTTCATTTCTCAGCAAAATGACACTTAATTTGCACATTTGTTTTTAAATAAAGTGTGATATTATTCCACATCCTTTAGTTTGAGTATAGATGCGAAGACAATAGACTTGTTGCTATAATACGACATCGTAGTGACGAAGGCTAATTTATCCATGAATGACCAGGGCCAGATTAGTAGGCTACCCCGAGGGGCCCCTGGGCACTGTGACGTATGGGCCCCCCTCTCGTCCGTAACACCCACACGATAACAAAAATATTTACAACCAGCAAACTGCAGGCACCTGACAGAACCTTCACCCCACCAGACAGACAGTGCACGTACGAACACACGCACCATATTTACTTACTTCCAGTCAAGATGGCATGTCAAATTACACACACCTACTGTAGCTGTAGTCCAGCTGAGCAGGCAGCAGGTGTGCATGTCCTGTTCGATAAACCAAGTATGCTACTTCCATCTTACTCACAAATCACAAGACAATGATACAATGAATTACAGCCTCCCAAAGCAGTGTATTGCTCAAGAATATGGCAATATAATTTTCACCAAAAATCACGTAATTCTGAAACATGACTGAAGATACAACAATGCCATCACACAACACAGCTGAATGCAGGGTGCAAAAGGTCAGTGAGTTGGGCAACTTTGCAAAAGCCAACATACTGCACTTGACAAAATAAAGCTCACAGGCCTAGATCATGTACAGTAGCATCACACCATAATTATGCAATATGCGTGTTATGCAAACGGCAAATATATTCAGCAAAATATAATTATCTGGTCACACAATCAAAACAGATTATGAGCCTACTCAATTCACAGATAGCATAATAGTTCTTACATTTAGAAGTTTTTCTTTCTAGATTTTCCCTTCGCAAAGTCGCAAATCAAGTGCCCAGTCCAGCCAACGAGACTGAGGGGGCGTTACATTGTTCTGTTTGCTTACGGGCATTGGTTTGAGTCTTCGCTCAAGTTAGCTACCATTATCTGAGGCTGAGCATACTGTAGCCAGTAGCAGAGGGCTCTTAAGTTGTAGCTTTTTTGAAAAAGATACTTTTAGACAGTTTTTATTGCACATGCTACTTTCTCTTCCTTTTCCTTTTTTTCCCCTTTCGACCGTGCCACTAGTCTTTTTGTTTCTGTGTTTGCAAACAAGGCTATTCAATGATTTTTTTCCCCCACAGTTTCACTCGCTAACACAACCTGTCTGACCATAGACAAAATAATGACATTGTTTTAATCTCAACTCGTTCTTAGAAGAACTGATACTGAATCAGTACAATGTAAAACATCTGCTATGGCTCTATGCCCAGTGAACACCCACCCACCCACCAATCTACGCACAATACATTGCAGCCTGCTCCCAATTATTAGGCTACCTGTCCAGTCATCAAACTGACATTTAAAACAGACAATCATGATTTTGTCAAGAACTTTTATTTAATTCTGCTTTGATAATTATCAAGCTCTTGTGTAGACTTCTCTGCATAAGGACCCCTGGGCACATTCCCAGATTGCCCATATGGTAGATCCGGCCTTGTAAACACATGCATTCTATAAATCGCTTGGTATTGTTTTGATAACTATAGAAAGGCTAAGTACAGGGCTCCAGACTAACTTTTCCCTTCTCAGTTGGTCGCACTAGCACATGATTTGGTCGCAACGGTTTTTATTTTTGTATTAGAAATAGCATGGTGAGTTTCCTACAATGGATGGGCCGCATTGCCTATATTGCGCACACAGAAGACATTCCTTTTCTAGCGCGTTTGACTACTACTGACTTTACAGCCATGAGTATCACTGGACATTGCATATGTTTAAACTGTAAAATCGATCTAATTTAATGTTGGCTTGTGACATCTACATTTTTCCTAGTTATTCAGGGGCGTAATCCTCCGCTTGCCTGACTCTGAGAACATTATGTAGGCTACTTGCTCTGTTGTGGAGAGGGAGGACCGTTGATTTGAAATGGTTTGTTTGAGTGCGGTAGTGGAGAGGACAGCGCCGCTTAAAATTGCAATTGTGAGGCGGCGGCCCAAAAGCACAAGTCGCATTGGTGCGACAACATATTAAATGTAGTCGCACTTTAATAAAAAAAGAAATTGCAAAATGCCACTGATTGGTCGCATTATAGTTGTGTGTTTTCAATGGTGTTTTTGAGAACGAGTATTAGAATACTCGTTCGGAAATACCATCACTTATTCGAAGCCTGTAAAATGGTATTCTGGACAGCCCTAGAACACAGTAATGACACAGAAGTGGTAGAGTGTACATTTGGGCCACAAGGGGTGTCAGTATTATGTGTTGCACACAAAAACATACACACTAAATGGGAACGTATACATTTGTGTGTGTTTTGTCCAATCATGTGACATGAAATACATGTCATGCCACCATAGAGTTGAATGATGAAAAGGAAACACTACATTTGACGACAGCCTATGCCTTCAAGGTCTATAAACATTTCCCCCATTTGGGATGCAATTTTGCAATAAAAATTATGTGAAATAATTCCCGAATCTTAACCAATAATATTTAACAAATCCCCCCTCAAGTTAGGGCATGTAAATACAGACAAAAAAAAAAAAAAGTTCAACTCAAAGGGAGAAAACGTCAGTCCAAATTACAGTTGAGAATCTGATACTGTAACATGAGTAATATGAACTGGCTGTCATCCAACAGCCAGTTATCAGACTTATATTCGCTGAGTCAGCCCAGTGTCAGACCATACCTTTCAGCGTAAGGCCATTATCACGCACACCATCGATCACATTCTTCCTAACTACGTTTTTCACATCCTCAAGTGCCTGAGGTGCCAGAGGAGTGTTGAAGCATGTCCTCTGGAAGAACACAGAAAACATCATGACATATAAAGAGAAATATGATCCATGATTTAATCCACAAATTTACTCCTAAATGGTTGTCAGATATACCTGGAAGAAGTTGAGTTCGTTATCGATTAGAATACCATCATTGTCCAAGTCTGAGACTTTGAAGATTCGAGTCAGGGCTTTAACACAGAGAGGCTTCATCTGGGAATAACATACATTAAACAGAGATTTGGTGTTTCTTAACTAGCAAACAAATGTTCAACCCCAATATTATTGGTTTTACTTTATTATTCAATTAAAATGCAGCTTTAAAACCACATTTAAGTCAGATCTTGAGTTTAAAAAAAATTAAAATAAGGGAAATCTCAGTTGGTGGCATGTTCTATATTGGTATTATTCTTTCTTATCTTACATCCTTTTTCTCTGGGCAGTAGAGGGGACCAGTAGGGTGAAGAACTGCTTTTTGGGCATAGTAGAACAGCTCGGAGATATTCTTCAGATTCTTTGCTGAACACTACAATCAGTGAAAATTGGAGTTACAGTCTTCACTAGTATACTGTATACACACATATCAGCAAACATATCTGGGCATTTAGCTATTTCAGGGACATAGATGTCTGTCACCACACATTAACATCACACATACACTACACATAAATGTATCAGACTCAAGTGCAAAGGTTTCAAGCTGTGCAGACTGATTCTTACGATGGTCTCATGAGGCTCTCATAGGATGGGGTGGGGGTGGGGGGGTGGGGGGGGGGGGGGGTGTAAGGTGTAATGCCAAATGAATGGCCATGGTTTTGAAACAGGATGTCAACAAGGTCTCAATTGTCCTAACAGGGGCAATGCAACTGATAGAGAGTCAGAATGATGTGTAAACACCCACACAGTGCTGAGAAGAGGTATAATATACAATAACTCAAGTACAAGTGTGGGTGGACAAACAGGAGCCTTAAATAGTCATCGTAACCCCATAAATACAATGTTGAATTATATAATGTAATGCTATAACTATTTGTCTGGAGAGTCTGTGAGCTGAGAATATATTCAGAAAAAAGAGAACATGACAAATGTATGCTAGAAGCACTATATTTAAACACATTCGCTCAGTGTGATTAGCAACAATTATATCAACAACTCCCAAGACACTTGAGCATCACCTAATCATTCCATAAACCTCCTCTGAACTCATTACTCTTGAGAACAATCTTGTATTTCTTATAATTATTTCATTTTTAGCACATTTTAAATACATATTTTAAATGTCATGATGGCTCCCTCCCTAATATAGGACCAATTTACAGTTCACATCGTAGTTCTTAGATCAGCACTGCTGTTCTTGAGATGTCAGGGCCAGACCCACCTCAACATAGGTCTCTATATCGCTGTACTGGTTCATGACAAGAAGTATGGTCTCCATGCTGCTGTGCTCCACCAGGTCTGACTTGTTTCCCACCAGAATCAGAGGAACCCTGGACACACACACACACACACACCTGTATAGTTTCCCTATTCCTCTGAAAGTCAGTGAATATTCTCAACCCACGTCTGCCCTGCTGGTCCACCAAAGTGGCAGCAAGACATCAGGTAAAAACATGCTACTATGTAATGTGCATTGTACACCAGTTGTGGGCAGGATAGTCAGTGGTGTACAGCCCCCAGGCCTGTCTTCAGCCTATGGTGATGTGACTCCCAGTTAGGAAATCACTGTTGCTGACACCTTAGAAGGATGCTTTGAAATGGAACCCAATGGAGATAGTAAAAAACGTATTTGGTTCAATTAAAGGATGAGTATGTCATCTTGAAAAAAACAGTAATTTAGCCAGATTTTGAAAGATACAATTGAAAAAAAAAAAGCACTGCCCTTTGTCTCAATAATCTTTCCTAAACCACGCCTCTAATACACATGAACGCGCAATGAATAGGATGGCCTCCATGGCATCATTTACAAGGCCCTTTATTTCCCTTAGATGTCGCCATTGCGGAAAAGCCACACCAATATTTACACCCGTATGGCCTCAATCTGCATCAAACTTCTTTTTTAGTGTAGCTTTATCCAGTGGTGTCCTTCTCTTAAGATGAGACACTGTGGGTACTTTGGCCATTGTGCCTAAGCATCTGTATGCCTTCGGAAGAATGCGCGGTCACGATAGTGCACAATTAAGCAGAGAATGCGCAAGAATGTAGCTCATGCAGACAGACAGGCCAGCTAATCGCTAAGTTCAGTCCGAACTTTATTACTGTGCGCAGTTTTCACATTCCTGCGACTCTCAAAGATGACGGATATTTCTAATCGTATTGTCAGAGCATTTAATTTTGTCATTGCTAACGGGGTGTTAAGAGAATTTTAAGAAATATTACTAAATGTGCTTCTGAAGCAAATGACATACTCATCCTTTAATGAATGGAAGTTCAAGCCAAACACCAAGGGCTGGTTTCATAGACATTAAGGCTAGTACGATAACTCCATATTGCCCAAGTCATGTCAAAATGTCAGTATTTCGCAATCTAAACAATAAAGTGCAACTCTGTTTTTCAATTAGGAAAATATGAGAATACAACCATATTTACAAGAGACCGTAAACAACAACTGTAAACAAACAAATAAAATAAAATAATAAAATAATATCCAGAGCAATGCAGCAGAGAGAAATGCGCCAACAGAAGTTCAAAATAGTCACTTGGTTCATGTAGATGCAAAACAGTTCCAGGAAGTGTTTGATGAGCATGTTCAATCAATAATTACAGATACATAGCTGGAATTTTTGCTAATTAATAGTTAATAAAGCATAATTTTACCATTACAATATCATTTCATGGGTATTTTTAGTATTTGCTAACCTGACAGTGTCATTGTCAAGTTGTTGTCACAAATCAATCTGGGGAGACGTACATTTAAGTTGTTTGTAAAGGGCAGGTACTTTAAAAAAAATACTTGTCAGTTGATTGGATGAACCACCTTGTCGTTTTCGCTGTCGGCACACCAAAACCATGGCCAGTATAACTATTAACACGGCAATGATTGGAAAGTTCAGTTGCTCAGTCGCTTCTCGGACACATTCAAAATGATTGTTTGTTAAGTGTCCTTGGGTTTGTGAAAGGCGCTATATAAATTTAAGTTATTATTATTATTATTATTATTCCTAGGCTTTCCAGACTGATTCTCACTGTGAAATTAAACTGAAGCTTGCAAGATCAGGATGGTCTCGCAAGGCTACCTTCCGGGAACTTCGCATGCTTTCCTGGGTTCTTCACAGTTTGCAGATCCGATTGATGTCCGCTCCCTCTCTGACAATTAGACTTTAGAGTTTCTAACAACAAACTCATCATGCTGTCTTTACATCTTCCAACCGCGCACCACTGGGCAAGAGTGCGGGGTTTGACAAGCTGAAGGCTGAAAGACAAATTTTAATGTACCTATCCCATGGCTTACACAACATTTGAATGTCTTGCTTTTAAACTCCCTGGCTCCCAACCTCTGATTGTCTTTTATAACAATATCACTGACTAAAAGCTTTTGATGTGGAGGGGATGTCTTTGATGACATGCCTCTTCAACATCACGTGGAAGTTGGGGACAGTGCCAAAAGGAGTGGCAAACTGGGGTGGTGGTTCCCCTCTTCAAAAAGGGGGACCAGAGAGGGTGTGCCAATTACAGGGGTATCACACTACTCAGCCTCCCTGGTAAAGTCTACTCCAAGGTGCTGGAGCGGAGGGTTTGGCCGATTGTCGAATCTTAGATTGAAGAACAACAATGCGGATTCCGTCCTGGTCGTGGAACAATGGACCAGCTCTTTACTCTCGCAAGGATCTTGGAGGGGGCCTGGGAGTATGCCTTTCCGGTCTACATGTGTTTTGTGGATCTGGAGAAGGCGTATGACCGGGTCCCCCGGGAGATACTGTGGGAGGTGCTG
>JAODOY010020358.1:0-10848 GCA_025399855.1 Forbesichthys papilliferus
GGGGGGGGCTTTCACACAGGCTGATTGAATTAGTTGGCAAGGAGGAGCATGCTCCTAATTAAATTGTGGGGACCTTGTTTCACAAACAATGCTGGGGAGCGAGAGAGACAGCCATCTGAATAAGTGAGGGGAGAATTTCCTTAATGACCAGTCACGCACCTTGACACAACGTGTCGCAGTGCTCTGGGGTGCGTTCAGAACAGTGGCGAACATGTTTGCTTTGAATGTGAATTATGAACATTTAGTGTAAACATACCTATATACCTATAACATTAGATTTAAACTGTCACCCTTTGTCCAGTGTCAACTACCTTCTCAAACCGTTTGCCCGTGCTCGAACACAAAGGGGAAAACTGCTTGAGTATGTTCGCCAGTTCTCAACACTCCTCTGGTGAAATGATTGAGTTTTCACCTTAGTTGAGCTTAGAGTATGTTCAACCTGTATGGGTGTAAATTTACAGTATACTGTACCGAATGTAGGAGTATAAGTCTATTCACTCTCTGTTCACTTTGTTATCAAGGTCTTTGCCGGGCTCTCTGCTTTGAGTGTGAGTCTTTGGGGACAGGAGGCGCTGGTGTTAGAAAGTAGCGCCTCTGTTTGTTTTGGGTTCAGATCTCTTGCTTTTCAACCTGTCATAATGGCCACAAATGTTCTTTCACCTGCTCTGAGATATTGCCAGTAAAAAGGCCAAGGTCAGTTTCTAATGTTATGGCTATGCAATAGCAGGAGTAATGATTACTGGCAAGCTATGGAGAAAGCCAACAGGCTTTTCCCTAATCTAATTTGCTCCTGCAGTGCGGATAGTGCTGTGCTTTGTAAACAGTCCCTCTCTTCATGGCAGAGGTTAATAATGGACACCATCTGATCCTTGTTGTCAAACGAATAATCTAAATAGTTTTTTGCAGTCAGCACTAGAGCGAACACGAGCCTACACTTGTCCGTAGCCCGCTGTAGTAGCCCCTCGAGTCACAATGGGCTGCAGGAAAACACCCGTTGTACAGACGCACAGAAGGCCTCTGCCGCTGTCCATTTTCACCGCTTTCAGCACTTTTTTTTTCTGCTGTGCGCACAAAACATCACACCTCCCTTTTCTTTTTTTCTCTCCCTCCGGCAATTTCTCTTTCACACCCCCAACGTGAGGCACACACACACACACACACACACACACACACACATACACACACTCAGACACACAAGCTTCCTTTCAATCTCTCTCGCTGTCTCTGTCGTACACACTCAACAATCACGCACACACACACGCGCACACACATGCACAAACAAACCGATCCATACACACACCTTTCCTGCTCTTTTCTTCCTGGTGTCTTTAATGGCGATTTCATTAAATGCAGCAATTTCGTAGTAAGGGGGGAGGGGGTGGGGAGGATGTGATGCTGAATAGAAGGAACAGGCGGACATTGGGTGTGTGCTGTTTGTACCTCAGCCCTCTGTGAGGAGGGGGTGAGCTGGTCACGTGCCCGGTGCTCCTCAACAGAGCTGCCTCTGGATGGAGGAGCAGCTAGGCTGACTTCTCCACCATCTGGTTGGGGCAAAACACCATGAGCAACCGGCCAGCCAGGCTGCCGTCATGGAAACGCCAGCCTCCCCCACCTTTTGTTCATCCAACCTCTGCTGCCTTTCTGTCTGTCTGTCTGGGGACTGCGCTCATCTGCCTGCACTGGGATAGTGTGTGTGTGTGTGTGTGTGTTTGTGAGAGGCAAAGGGAGTAATGGAGACACATAGTGAATTAAGAGAATGCAAGTAAATAAGTGGGGGTTTGTGCATGTGTGCATGTGTGTGTGCATGTGAGTGCGTGTGCATGTGCATGCAGACTTGGCTGGAGGAGCTCTGAAGTGCCTCCAGTAGCAAGGCCACATCAGGGTTGACACTGAAAACAACAGACTCCTTGCCTTCTTGCTCCTTCCAACAAACACACACACACACACACAAACACACACACACACACACACACACACACACACACACACGCCACAAACACACACAAACACACACACGCAAGCTACAGATGGTTTCAGCTGCATATCTCCTCTGCGAAGCGCCATAAATCTCTCTGGCTGTAATTTGCAGGAAGCCTTTGAAACAACCAGCAAATTACCTGCTCTAAAACACGACTAGCACCCTGTTGCTGTAACTCACCTCTCTCCATACTATTTTTATTTGGGGAGCCGAGCACAAGCCCCTAATTAAACCCTTTATGTCACTGTATGTCATTAAAGCCATAAACATAGCCAGAGAGAAGAGGGCCATAGGGGCTTGGAGGTCGGCGTGGTTACTGTGTTGCCTTCTCCCCAGTGAGAGCATTCGTGGAGGTGTGTGTCTGTGTGTGTGTGTGTGTGTGTGTGTGTGTATGTAGAGCAAGCTTAGCCCACCATGTGTCTGGAACCACTTTTGAGGTGATCTGGACTCTCTGAAGGAGCTGCCCCAGAATTGAGTCTGAAGTGTTTATGAATACCATTAGGAATGTTCCTGTGTGCCGTTTCTTCGCGGTTCAATGTGGCGTTGCATCGTTTGTCACAGTTCCCGGGATCTAGGATGACAAGAGTGCTAATTTTGTGTGTTTGTGAGTGTTATCATAATGGTATTAACAGGAATGTGTAATGTAAAGTGTAGGGAGGTGAACAACTTGACTTAATGGTTATTCTCCGAGTTTTGCCTGCCAGCCTGGGTTTGCTGGGCTCATCCAGGAACACAGCACTGCTGTTTGAGCTGTTTTGCCACTCGTGTGATCAAACAGCAGCAATCTGGGCAAGACAGGAGGAAGGGAAGGGGAGCTGTGATTTTATAATGACAACTCTCCCCTGTTCCTCTGTACATCTGACACCATGGAACTTCTCAACTCCATAACTACCGACTGTGGGGAAACCTGGAATTTCCCTAAATATTTCCCCAAAATAATGACCCTAGCAGTGAATAAAGACCCGTCCAGACGTATACAGTACCACTGAACCCACAACCAGACCAGGATCAAATGTTATTTATTTCTTATATAGTCCCTTCATTTGGGTTTACCACATGGTACTGTGCATATAATAAATCAAAATGATTTAGCAAAGTTTTGTGGGTATTGAAAGGGACATGCTGTGTTTTCATGAAGAAACCTGTGAAGTAACTGCAAGATATTGATCCCGTACATGTGACTTAGTTGCCATTGCATTTTTACCTTTCTGGAACTGATAAGACATTTTATAAACTCCTATATGAACCCAGCAACGCTTGACAAAGCGTACACGTAATCTCTTTATTCGCTGAAGTATTGTATCGAAGTTAGACATCAGTATCGTGACAAGACTAGTGCACATACTGTATAAGGTGGTGCACATACAGGCTTATAAGGTGGTGCACATACTGTATAAGGTGGTGCACATATAGGCTTATAAGGTGGTGCACATACAGGGCTTATAAGGTGGTGCACATACTGTATAAGGTGGTGCACATACTGTATAAGGTGGTGGACATACAGGCTTATAAGGTGGTGCACATACAGGCTTATAAGGTGGTGCACATATAGGGCTTATAAGGTGGTGCACATACAGGCTTATAAGGTGGTGCACATACAGGCTTATAAGGTGGTGCACATACAGGGCTTATAAGGTGGTGCACATATAGGGCTTATAATGTGGTGCACATACAGGCTTATAAGGTGGTGCACATACAGGCTTATAAGGTGGTGCACAGCATACGGGACATATTTATGCAGCGTAGTATTTAGACCGCTGTGTCCTTGTCTGCAACCCCTCACCTCACACAGCTATACCACTTAATCACAAGCACCGCCTTTCCCCTTGCTCATTGCCCCTCCTTATTTCTTAGTTTATTAGTTCCCCTCCCCCGATCTTCCCTCATTTCCAATATCCGTTTTCTTTTTGTGTCCACTACACCCATAGTCACGGACATTTCCCAACACAGCTGTCTTGTTCAGGAACATTTGAATTGTGTACTGTATATTCTGCCCAAATGGACACATTTTTCTCAGGAGGGTGGCTGGCATCTTCCTTAGAGATAAGATGAGAAGCTCGGCTATCCGTGATGAACTCAGAGTAGAGACGTTGCTCCTTTGCGTCGGAAGAAGCCAGTTGAGGTGGTACGGGCACTTTCAGGCACATCCAGCTAGGAGGACGTGCCCAGGGAAAACCCAGGACTAGGTGGAGAGATTATATCTACACATTGGCCTGGGAACGCCTCGGGATCCCCCAGTCAGAGCTGGTAAATCTAGCTCGGTATGGGAAAGGGGAGACTGGGGTCCCCTGCTGGAGCCGCTTTTCCCGCGGCCCGACCCGATAAGCGGGTGACGATGGATGGAGGGACGTACTGTATATTCTCAGACTTTAGTACTGTGACTCCCACTCTTCCCAAAGTCTTTCATTCTGTCAATCATGCCAGAATGGGAGCAAATCCTGTCCTCTAGACTGGTATTTGGTGAAAAGTCATGTGTCCCTGGTTTGTATAATGGCACACCACTTCCTGTCGATTATGATGATATATTCAAGACCAGAGACTTTTTTACTGAGCCACAAACTACAGATTTTTAGATTGTAGATACTATGACATTTCTGACTATTTACATTACCATTTTCCTCAGACGTGCACGTGCTGATTTTTGGTGAGAGGGCTTTAAAAGTGCAATGTATCTTATTATACTACATTTCATATAACAACTCTGATGTCCTGTGGTGTTCATTTGTATGTGGTTCACTTCACTGGTCATAATGTTATATCCGCTAAAACACGTTTTTATTACTATGCTCTTTTTTACCACAGGGGGGGGGGGTTCATTAACTTACATTTCAGTTGAAGTAAAGAACATGGAGAGTACAATGAAGACGCACTCAAATCAAATTGCACTAAACTTAATTGTTTCAATAAAAGGCCAAATAATGGGCTGTTAACATTTTTAACACTGTTGCCTCTCTTTTGTTCTGTAACATCTAATAATCTCACAATGAAATACATTGATTTGTAGGCTGGTGCTGCATGCATTCAAATAGGAAATGGGTAAATCACCACAAAGGCTCACAGGCATAGCATTTTGTAATGGGACACAATGCCTGCAGAAGAGAAGGTAAGTATGTCTTCCAGCCTATGAGGGTCACTGAGTACCAGCATGTGTCTGTCTAATAAAATGCAAGTTACACCAGGTCCTGCAGTGCACTAGTGAGAGTTGAACTATGAATGCGTATCCAGCTGCAGACATTTCCATATGGCAGATGTTGCAGTCCAGCTGTAACTGCTATAGGGCAGATTGAAAAATAAAGTCAGAAATCCTTTCTCTTTCATATGCTGCTCAATACGTTGACATTTGACAAACGAGTATTCAACGATTGTCACCCTGAAATGGACTGGAGTTACCAACACTGCTTTCGTTCTTTATCAATATGAACAAATAACAAAAAGCTGAATTGTTGCATTTGATATTTGACCGGCCGCTCCCCCCCCAAATAAATCACAAAAATGAATGCTTGTTTAAGTTTCACCCCACCCCCCCCCTTAAATAAATGCATGTTTAAGTCCTTTCCCCAATCTGTTTTAGCCTCCTACTGTTGGTCTTTTACCTTTATCAACTGAGTCAAGTGGGAGTCAGAAAACTACACTTATTCTGGTTTGTGAAGCTTTATAATGCCTTCTTGGCACAGCTGTGAACTGATGCTGTGTGAAATGGTTGTTTCATGGAGGGAGGTGAGCTCTGCAGATTGTGATTCCTACAGAATAATGTCTGGATATTTCTGAGGTAAAGCTTTACTTTATTTATTAGAATTATTCTGGTGCATGATGAGAAGGCAAGAAAAGAACTAACACACATGTTGCCATGCATTAAAGGCAGACAGACACACATTATTTCAGCTGGCAGCGGTATGTTCATTAGCCACATTATTTTCAGTGGTATTTCCATCCAGCCAATCACCAGACTAATTTGACCAATTATCACTCATTCAATCACGGAGGAGTAACTAATTAGTGAAATCAGCTAGTCTGCTGATTGGTTGGACTGAATCCCTGAACGTAAACACGATGGCTGCTACTGATTCAGAGCATGCCGCGCTGATGCTAGCATCGTTCTGACCGCGTGCTGTCTATGGCTGTGTGCTTAGAATGGTGATTTATGGAGGGGTGTGCGAGGGAAGACAAACAGAGAGGCTTTCTTTGTACTGATTTCTAGTATTTTAGTTTTTTCACCATTCTCTCTCTCTCGTTCTCTTTTCTTGTTTTGACTGTGGTACACGTAGGAAAGACCTAAAGCGAAGTCGTGCTCATCTGGTTTGTTAAAAACAAAGGAGAGGGAAGTAAATCTTTTGACACGGTGCAGGTGCACATTCTGGGGGCAGGGAGGGAGTGGTTGAGCATGGTGGGATGTGATTCAGGAGGGGGTGAGGGAATTTCACACTGCCAGATACAGATTCCCCTTAGAAGTTTAAGTTCTGATCTAACGACTGATGTTGAGACATGCATGCACGTTGCATGTGCCACCGGCGCACACGCCAGACACACACACAGCACACACACGCGCGCTCGTGCGCACATACATGTACACAAAGCACACATACACACAGTGTTCTAAGGCAGCAGTGGTGAATGTTCGCTATCGTGAAAAGTAACTTGGCTGCCAGCTTCCCAGAGAGGGGACATCTAGAGAGCATTGCAGAAAATAGAGCACTTCATCGGTCCTCCAGTGACTAGACCATGGTGAATAATTCAAAGCAAACATACAAGATTTTGTCATGTTGCCATATCTGCACAGGGTTGCCTCTGATGTACAGTATATTTATACGCCGTCTGTGCCAATATGCCCGACTCATGTGGTCGGTTTTTATGAGTGTTGTGCATTCTGGTCACTCAAGGGCTTGCTCGTAAAGCAAGCCGTAACGCGGCGTTTGGCTAAATGTGGCCCGTTATAAATACACATGGAAATGACGGAAGATCTCAAACTTTGCATCTGTTTTGGCTTTTTCTGTTCCGCCAGTAAATATTGAACGTGTGAGTGAATGGCGGTATGCAGTTCACTGCAGCAGGCTACCTCTTTGAAGTACAGTATAGCTGTGTCACTCGCGTGTTGACATGGTGTGTTTACGTTGACATGTCCAACACACATGCACACATCTTTGTGAAGGTAATTTCACTGATTGTAATTCTCTCTCCTTTCAGCGTGCGCTTCGGGCTTTTTCAAGCCGACTCAAGGCGACGAGCCCTGCATGCAGTGTCCCATCAACAGCCGCACGACCAGCGAAGGAGCCATCAACTGCGTTTGCCGCAGCGGCTACTATCGCACAGACTCAGACCCACTGCAGATGCCGTGCACAAGTATGTCAGAATTATGCACTGTACATGGTTTTAACCAGTGCTTCCCAAATCTGGGCCTGGGTGCGCACTGTCCTGCATGTTGTAGACTTCTCCCTGCTCCAACACACCCGACTCACATGAATGGTGGTTATCATTGGTGGTTATCAGCTTCTAACGACCCGTGCATTAGAATCAGGTGTGATGGAGCAGGGATACGTCTACAACATCTGGACAGTGGGGTGGGAAACACTGGATTAAAACATGATATACATTTTTATGTGTGTTTTCCTTTGGGTTTAAAGGCGTCTTTCACCTAGAAAGGATTTATGAAAACTCCTAGAAGCCAAACTGACCATGGTGATTGTGAAGTGCTCTAAATCATACCAGCGCTTGATACAACTCACAGATGCACACATGCAGAAAGCGTTCGATTTCACGCGCGCATCTTCTGACACGCCGCAGACACTTCACAGCCGCGACCCGCCAAGGCCGTGGGATCAAAGGCGCGCCGGCGCTCTGCGTGAGTCAAAGCAGAGTCTCCCTGTCAGAGCTGTCCCTCACACTGACACACAACACTGACGTGCTCACGGCGGGCCTTCCATGGGGCTTTCCCCTCCCCTCCGCCTTCCCCGGCTGGGCCGCGGGGTTAGTGGGCCGGGGCGCGGAGCTTTTTTTGTTGACGGGGCCTGGACATGGAGAATGGGCCAGGCGGGGCTCTCTCTTGTCATGCCAATGAAGCCAGTATTAGAATTTGAAGTTGACACGCAGGTTACGAACAGAGAGGGCAATCAGAGAGAGAGAGAGAGAGAGAGATGAATAGGGAGGGGTGAAGCAAAGGATGCATGTGAAAAAGAAGAGGGCAGAGAGACATTATTAAAAAACAAAATGTGTGAGAGAGAGAGAGAGAGAGAGAGAGAGAGAGAGAGAGAGAGATTGATTCAGCGCTTATCACATGCAGTCCAAGTAAAACAGAGCTGGTGTGAGTGAAGCAAAGAGAAGGGCAAGAAAAAAGGAGCCCCTGTCAACACTTGGTGGTGTTTCTGCCCCTTTTCTCTGCGCCCGCTGAAAGGGAGAGAGGAGGGAAAAGATGTGATGGTCTCCAACAAAGGAGATTTGCATAAGCCTGGCTCTGGGAGCCGAGCAGCTGTTGTGAATGAGAGAGCAGTGGCGTCACGTCACACGCATTAAGCTCAGCGGGGCCCAGCATGATTAAAGCGGGGAGGAGCTGGCCCATCAGAGAAGCCCGCCAGCGAACCGGGCACGAGGGAGGGGTCGGTCTGGGTCGGGGTCGGGGTCGGGTTTGGGAGGGGTACGACCCCACCTTCCCGGATATGTTTGAGTGAGAGAAAAGGGAGAGAGGCCCCGAACAGTGCTCCAATAGGCATCCTTCCAGACCCAGAGCTCTGCTAATAGCATACTATTAAAAGGGAGGTTTAACAAGAAGCGATCAGCTCAGGTTTAGGAGGCTGTGGTCGCGTGGAGGATGCTCTTGTTTATCTCATTAGTAGCAGAGAGGGCGTCTACCTTAATTGGCTGCACATGCCTGTGAAAACGACAAACATCGCTCGCTGTTTGTTTGTTTGTTTGGGCTGTCACTCAAAGAGTCCCCCCGCCACGTGGAATGCTTCCATCCCATAGCGTCGCGTTGAGAGAATGACTCTCCAGCAGATTCCGTCTCGCTCTCACTCCAGTGGCAGTAACTCTATATGACGCCCGACGCAAAGACTATCGAAAATAGATACAGCACAGGAAAACCGTGGACAAATGACTGTGTGCAAATAAGGGTTCCCTAGGGAACGAGACTACAGCGCACCAGGCTCTAGTCTGTGAGTGAGCATGTGGATTTTCTCTCCTACGGTTTAATGGTTATTTGAGCAGAGCAGTGCAAGTACAATTACACCCTCCATGCTGTCAAGCACGCATGCTATAGCACCCACCCATCACCCAATTATAAACCAGGTCTCATGTTATACGACTGAAAAGTTGCCTTTTGTTTCATGTTTAATTATGAATGTATATCACATACTGTATAATTATATGAATAATACTCATTGTTACTGTAGTAAGCCTAGCTACATTTGATTTATTTTACATGGTCAGGGGCTTAATGCACTCAGGATTTCAGAGGGGGCACACATCCTCAGTTTCATAAAATGGCAGGGTATTAGGGGAGGCGGGGTTTGAACCAACGTTTACCAACTGTTCTTTTATGGGTACGGCTGTCAACAACATCCCAGGAGTTGATCACCCTTATCCGTGTTTTTCTCAGCGGTGCCCTCGGCCCCGCAGAACGTCATATCCAGCGTCAACGAGACCTCTCTCATGCTGGAGTGGATGCCCCCGCGTGACTCCGGGGGCCGCGAGGACGTGGTCTTCAACATCATCTGCAAGAGCTGCGGCGGGGGCCGTGGCGGCTGCACGCGCTGCGGCGACAACGTGCAGTTCGTGCCCCGCCAGCTGGGCCTGACCGAGGCCCGGGTCTACATCAGCGACCTGCTAGCCCACACGCAGTACACCTTCGAGGTGCAGGCGGTCAACGGCGTGTCGGACCAGAGCCCCTACTCACCGCAATACTCCTCGGTCAACATCACCACGAACCAAGCAGGTGAGGCTTGTTCCCTCCACAGTGGGTGGAGCTACATGCGGCTACATTATCTCCCAGCGACAGTTGAAAGTTGCTTAATATATGCAAATGTATTGTTCTCACACGCTATAAACATGATGAGATGAAAAACATCTTATTGTGTCCCTGGTTTTCATATCAGTTGCCATGCATCTCTGGCATCATACAGAGTAAACATTCTTACAATGAATGCAAGATGGTTTCAGAGATCGTTGGGAATAGGATCACGGGTGAGTGATACAGGCATTACGGCTGAAGACACGCCTTCCCCGAGTAACACAAACAGGATGTCAGCGACGACTCGCCAGGAATTGGGAATTTTGTGTAGCTGAGCGAGCCGACAGTATGAACATAGGGTTACGCTCACTGTGCCGCGACAGTCAACATCAATAGCAAAGATAAATGCATGCAATACTACCTAATTGTAATACCATTGTTCATTTTATTAAAAGACCTCGGATGGTAAAAGCAGAAATCAAATAAATGTTTACACAAATGTGCAAAATGAGTGTAGATCAAAGATAAATCAAATTGACTGACCAAAACTAACTTGAGAAGATTGAGAAGAGACCAAAACATAGTAACTAGCTAACATGGATTGCAATAGGCTACTCTGCATTTGGCATTTGTAATGTTCCCTCGGTCTGTCTCCTTGTTGCTCTTCATCTATTTCTGTACGGCCCCCCCTTTTCCCCTGCGCGTTTCTATCACCTGCGCTGTACAGGCGCATAATGCATAACATCAGTTCCACTGCACTCTGGTTTGGAGATGTGTGCCTGACGACAGGCCCGAGTGTGGTGGCGTCAGCCGTCAGGGTCTGGATGTGATGGCCTGCTGGTCGTCGGAGCGTGACCTCATCACCATCACATCCAAACAGAGCTGAGAGCAGAGCGATTCCCTCCCTGGTGGGGGGGGGGGGGGGGGGGGGGGG
>JAODOY010020358.1:10858-25084 GCA_025399855.1 Forbesichthys papilliferus
AGTGCAGAGAAATTCCCTCCCTGGTGCCCCCCCCCCCCCCCCCCACTCCCGCCGCCTCCCAACGCCATTAGCAAGTCAGCCTTTATCCTCATCCACCCTCCTGGCTCTAGACTTATCTTGATCATGTCAGTCCCCGGGGACAATGACAAGCAACCCCACGTTCAATATGTTAAATGTACTGTATGTACAGTACAGTGCATTCTTGCTTGTAAACGCAAAAGCTAATTCAAAGATTAGCTAAGAGGTCCGTATGTTTCCACTACGTTAGGGCTCCTAAATCAAAAACAGGTCCCTTCCATCACCGTCACATTTTTAATCTTTCGAAAATCCTTCCAAAAATGTATCTCCAAATCGTTTTCCAACCTCTCTTCCGTGACAATGCACGCCACGCACTCTCCACTGCGTGATTGCGGCAGAGGCCGAGCGCACCTCTAATGGTTTCAGCCCGGGCCACGGCATTGATTTGCTCTTTAATTGTCTCTATGAAACGCATGGCGTGGTGTGCCAAGCTGCGTTCCCTACAGCACTGATGAGCGTGGGGATGCGGGCCGGGCTTTATCTGTGCACTGTCTTTGTGTCCCACTGGCAGCGTATGTACGTGCCTGTCATCTCCCATCACCGCCCCCCCCCCCCCCACCTTCCTTACAGAGCACGGTTGCTTATAACTGAGCTTCCCATAGCAGAAAGTTACTACTACGCTTTTATTGAATGGGACATATTGAGTTGTGTTCAACGGTACACACTCTGTCTCTCATTACTTGCTACTGGAATTCCCTGGGTCCCCACGCCCGGAGATAAGAGGGTGGAACATGAGCGTGTTTGCAAGTTTTGCAAGGAACGCTTTGTTAAAGGTGGAGGAAGCGGAAGGCCCCAGTGTAAATGGAGTGTTTATGGCGATCTGTTTTCCTAAAAGCGTCATATAGATACAATGCCCAAACACTCAAAGTCACACCAGAATGGGGGCCTTTATTCACCGGCCGGCCCCTTTTCATTGTCTGTTTTGATTTGAGTCACTGGTGTGGTGGGTTAATGAGGGCCTGTGAGTGCAGTAAAGCGTTGTAATGAGGGCCCCTGCTCCACTCTTTCTCACTAGGCCACAATAAGTCTGCCACCCCTACCCCTGCCTTCTCTGGCCCCCCTGCCGCGGGGGTCCCGGCAGAAACCGGGGGGCTCTGCACCCTCTCCACTGAAGTGTCCGTCACTTTGGATTAGGCAACGAGAGCTCCCGTCAGAGGGAGCCGTGAAAAGCACTGAACTCTGGCTCGCTCCCTTCCACCTCACGCCCCACCCACTCACCCCCCACCCACCAACCTCCACCAGCCTCTCCCTCACCTCGCCCGGCACAGCCAGCCAGGCAGGCTCACTCCAGGGACTCGGGAGTGCACGTCTGTGGTTGCAAGGCTACATGACTGGGGTCACAAGGACCCGGGACCCATAATTGCGTCTGGTTTGTGAGGCTTAGAGGTTACATAAACATCACGTCACCCCTAATTACCCCAGGCAGGTCTGTTCCTCCCTCGTATATTGAGAGAGAGAGAGAGAGAGAGAGAGAGAGAGAGAGCAATGAAAAACAGAATATATATGTACATGTCAAATCGTGCACAAAGGAAGAGAGTGAGAGGCTGCGTGTCAACGCATTCCACGAAAGCAGCAAATAAATAAGTACATTGGAAATGACTGGCGTGAAAGCGTTTCTTATTTTTCGAGCGGATGGCCGCTGTCCTCAACTGAGACTTGTTGATGTGGATGGATGGGGGAGGGGGAATGTTGATGGAAGAAGCTAGCAGCTAGCTCTCTCCCATACCCTGTCAAGCACCTATTGCACCCAATCTCACACTTTAGGCTAATTTCCCACTCTGTATGTGGCTGGCGAACATCTCCGTGATAAATTACAATACTGCTTTGGACGGTGTGCAGAGTAAGATGCAGTTCAATTTTGTTTTAAAAGCACATATTAAGCAAAATATTCAGAAATGATATTTACGAACAATAAGCCGTTACCTTGAAAAGTGCTGCCAAACCTTTTCAGCCAATGAATCACATACAACCCAGTGTTGTAGTCTTTGGCTCTGCACTGTATAAAATGATCCGTTTATTTAATGAGTTGGGAGTAAAAGACATGAAAGACCTTCAAAGCTTAAAATGAATTCAATTAGCAGTTAAAAGTACAGTATAGTTGATAATTGTACTCGATCAAAGTAAAAACAACTCATAGCTTCTAGCTCAGGGCTTCTTTGTAGAAACACCAGATTATTTAATCAGCATACACAAGAAGTCAGTCAGTCCGTGAGTAGATTCACGTATTCACTGATTTTGACAAATAGTGTATTTCCTTACAATCGCTGACTTTACCTATAAGTATTGACAACACAGGGTCCATTTTGAGAGGTGTTGGCCTGACTTAATGGTATGGTCAGTCATTCTTGCTAACTTCGATCTCACATCAACAGTATCGTTCCTCGGTCCTTCGCTGTGGGCATCTCACACGCCGAAATGCATTGTGAAGCAAAGCTTTGTGCTGCCACTTTGTTGATATGAGCGGTGTTCGCCACTTTGTTTATGTTGCTGTGTAGAAGTATCAGATTGTTTCTTCAACACACACAGAGAATGGTAAGATAGCAAAATACGAGAGATACAGTATTTGGTGAACTTGACAAAAAGTATATTATCTTACTTTGAGCTTGCAATAGCTTATTTAACATTTAACCAGGGTTATGTGGCACGTGTGTTCCAACGTCTGACATAATGTCAGAAGTCAAAATATGGCAACATTATAAGGGTAGAAGCATATTATACTGAAGTACTGCACAAACATAGTTTTAAACAAAAATAAATCTTGTTTCATTGATGCAATGGTTAGGGTTAGGATTTAGCTCCCGGGGTTCCCAGTTCAAACAGGTCCTGAAGTTAGGCATCATTCGAGGGTATATTACGTCAGGCATCTCGTGCAGATCATCTTTGCTATCATAAATTATGAATGCATTAATCTGCGTTATTTCAAGATATTTCATGCATATAATAAATATAATACTGTTTTAAATAACTCAATGGCATGGGCACACCAGAACATAGGATTTGTGTAATGTATAACATAAATAATACCATCACCTAAAAGGTCACACCTTAATCAAATCCTACATCTTTCATCAAACCCGATCTTTGCCTGTGCTGGTGAACAGTGTGCAATTAAACACAACGATACACATCTCTGTTAAGACACAGCCTACTGTCCCTGTGATTTATCTGGTGCAGCAGCAGCCTTAGCAATGCCTTGTGGTTGTGTTTTGGGCTGCACGCTATAGACTTTGTGTACCTCAGCAGATATCAGTGGCTGGAGGGGACAATAGATGAAGACACAAAGAAAAGACTTAATCTTTTCTTCCTTTCACCTCACCTCCCTCTGGTGATTAATGAGACTTAATCATTCATCGCATTTGCTCCTTTTCTTAAAGGAACAGGCCTCTTTTTCGTGTTGCTTCTCCCGAGACAAAGAACAGTCAGAAATGCGTCAAGAAGCAGCCGATGGCTTTGGCCAACACTGGTTCTTCATGTGGTTCCAAAGTGGCCTCGTGGACCTAACCATATCCTGTAATTTAGCCTTTCATATTCCCGATCCATGTCTGCCTTTCTCCTTTCTGCTCTTCCATCCCCCACCCTGTGCTGGCCCACATTCATCGTTGTTTGAGCCTAACATGGTCGCTGCTGTAAAGCCCATTTCCATCACACGGTTTAATCAGGGGACTGACAGCCAAGTGCAATTTCTCACATCGTGCCTCTCCTGCTGCTAAGACTATGTCTTCTTTGAAAGTCTGAGAAAATACCACACACGCACGCACACACGCGCCCACGCGCGCACACACACACACACACACATTGCATAAATGCGTAGACTCTCAAGAACACACACAACAAGCATGCACAAACACATTCTCACCACATATACAGTAGACATCGATAAGAATTAGCAGGTCGGCACATCCAGACATATGTTACTGTAGCTGTCAATAACAGCATGTCAATGCCGTCTATACGTTTCATAACCTTTTAAGCATGTAAGCGGAAATAACCATGCGTGGTACAGTATGATAGATAGGCACTTGCCATCGACTGTTTGTAGCTGATGCTGTGCAAATGCTGCACATGTAAATGATTAGATTGAATAGAGATCTAGAATGTCATTTGTCAACATTGTAAAGGCAGGGTTAGTCATTCTCGAGAACGCTTGCTAACTTTAAGATCAAACGAAAGCAAACTCCCTCAGATGGAATCGCATTGCGAAGCCAAGGGCATTGTGGTTGTGACCAGTGTTCGCCACTTTGTTTATGTTCCTATTTACAGAGTCTGTGTAGAAGCATTATATTTGTACCGGTAAACTCACAGAACGCGAGGAGATATTTGGTGAATTTGACAAAGTCTATTAGCTTACAATTAACTTGCAATAGCTGACTATACCTTTTAGGAGATTGTCCTTATTTAGAGTTTCAATTCAGGGCAAGTTAATTAATCCCTACTCGTTCATACAATTATCCTTCCATAATTTCTCAGATAATAAATCAGCCCTCTTTATACTTTACGCATATGCTATATGGCTGTGCCATATAGCATTTTTTTGTGACTGGCCATATTAGATTGCACAAGACATATTTATTTAGGCGTTTCATTAACTCAAGGTGAGCCAGGGATCCTGGGAAGGAATTGCTTTCTTATCAGTAGAACGGGTTTGTGGAGGCGAATCACAATACTCTGCTGGATGTGCTGCTGTATTCTGGTGCTCTGCTATCATACAGTATGAGAAGATTTATGACTTAATTATTGTCCCAAATTTCCCAGGCGTAATGTAAGCAGGCCACTGGGGACATTACCACTCCATTTGGCCGTGGTGCGAAACGTGCTGGTGCATAGCCAGGTGCGACTGCCAGAACTTCAGTAGATCAGCTGGCTAAACACAGCACTGTTGACCTTAGGCCACCATGCAAAACGGCTAGCAATATTTTAGGTGGCTAGTGAGTTATCTAATCATCATAATACTATTTTAATTTCTACGTTTCGCTATGTTTTATGAAGCAAGAGAGAGTGACAGACTGAGAGGGGGGAAGAGAGATAGAGAGAGGGAGAGATGGCAAACCCATGTATACACAGCGTAGCTTGTGACAGCAACAGAAGGTGGTGAGAAGGCCACATGGCAGATGCCACTAAGGATCACATGACCTGACAGGAGGCCACTCTGTCTCTACCTGGCACAGTGGCCAGCCCACAGCAGAACACACGCAAAGCTCATATGCATTGAACACCCTCTCAAGGACACATTGAGAAAGAGCCTCATTGTAGACGGCAACTAGTGGCGATACGTGATCAAGAACTCGTTGGACAGTTAGGTGTCTCCTTGCATGGCTGACATTGCCATCAGTGTATGAATGTGTGTGTGAATAGGTGAATGTGAGGCTAATAATGTAATGCCCTTTTGGATGAAGGCGCTATGTAAATGCAGTCCATTTATCATTAGAGGTAGCTGGGACCTCCACACAACATGATACAAATGTGCAATAGGCTTAAAAACAACCCTAAATACCATTAGGACATTACTTTTATTGTTGTATTGATTTAAAAAAAATTTAATAATAAAAATGTAATAATATGAATCAAATATTTTAAAAGACAGAAATACACTTCTACTACTAAGAAATAACCAAATATATGACCTAGCCTAATTAAAAAAAATGTAATCTTAAAATTCAAACTCAAATCCCTAAAACCTTTAGGCGTTATCTTATAACCACATGAGATAATGCCTAAAGGTTTTAGGGCTTTGAGTTTGAATTTTAAGGTTTTTATGAGTGACCCACAGTTTCAGCACCTCCAGTATATTTTTTGCATTGCAAGTTTGACAGTAAGGGACAGTAACCAATTGCTCATGGATTCACATTTAATTAAAACTTCCCAGAATAGAATAAATTCATCCATTGTCCAAATTAGTTAGCTAATAGATGATCCCATTAATAAATCTTTCATTTTTTTATTGAGTTGTGTGCTGTAGGCATTCTCCTTGAGGATATAATTTGGTGTAAAGCTACAGTGTACACATATGATGCATACAAATCTGGGTTCAGAGATCGGGCCCTAGTGGTCCACTGGGCTGTAAAAATGGAACATAATGAGAATGTGGAACTAATTATGTTTAAGTGCATTGGGTTTGACTTATGCTGACATGCTTTAATGAATCAACCTGTTTTAATGCACCAGCAGTGCACTGATGGTGATGATGTGTAGACCAAAGCCTAATACTAATAAAAAATGTTTTGATTTATTTTGATTAAGTGACTATAAGTTTTAAACTTTTCTTTGTCTTTGGCATTTGTTTTGAAAAAGTGCATACAAGTGTAACCACACCCTAAAATTTTTGCTATAACTGAACTATGATGAAAATGGTGTTAATATTGTGTCAATGCTGGTGTTAATATTGCATTGTTTTAATGGGTTGAAAATGGCTTAACTTGCCATCTTGGCTACTGTTAAAACTATCCAAGACCAGTAATGACCTAGTTTGTACTAACTGTACATATATATTTACATGTTAATGTTAACAACGACCCCCTCCACCAACAACACACACACGCGCACACACACACACACACACACACACACTTGCTCTCGCTCTCTCTCTCTCTCTCTCTCTCTCTCTCAAAAAACACATTTAAGGTTGGTTACTCTAACAAATGTATTCAAATGATTACAATACAATGAACAATTATCTGCATATGAAAATCATGAAAACAGTATATGTATATATGCAAGCTGCACTTATATTCTATTGGATTGTATGCTATTATCATTCACCACTCTTTTCAGCCATTGGTCCTTTGTACTGTTGGGTTGTAATCGCCTGCTTTTGAAGAGGCTTTCTGGGATGTATACACATTGCTGGTGTCTTTTGTCGTGTGCTCTTGAAATGTGATTAGATTTGCAATAGCCCCTTTCCTTTTCCCATGCTGCCATGTAATGTAACATGGATGAGTGCCTTCATGCTTCAGGCAATTAATGAAGGGTTGGCTTTCAGAAATTTAGCAAATATTGGATGTTGATCTATAATAATCACAATGACTTATGTCTTCTGATTTTTTCCCCTTTCATCATTTTTGCTGTGTGTCCCTCTTAACCAGACACATTTCTGGCTTTAAACATTCCACTTTGACACATACAGTACAGTCATTCCTTTCAACACGGCTGAAAAGCTAAGTTGCCATTGTTTGAAAGGCTGGTCTAGTTTAGATAGTTTAGATTAGTGTAGATATACGCTGCTACTGTATAATTTGCTTCAGTTTAGGAACTCTCAAATAAACACCAGCGACCAATCAGTGTCCATGTGAGTTGGTAACAGTAATTAATTGATAACGACCCCTGTGTTGTTCTAATCTGTTAAAGATAATAATAATTCTAATAATAATAAAGTCTAATAATTTGATAGTACCTGTGTTTGAAAATCACTGTCAAACGATATATGTTTAATGTGGAATAAACGATTCTAATCAATCCAATACACGTTCTGTCAAATTCAGCAAATATATCCTCAGTCCAGTAGCTGTATTCTGTAAGCAAAAATACCCCAAAAACAATCTGGTGTTGCCACACAGCCGTGTAGTGCAGACTGCATCGCACTGCGTGTCAGATTTTGGAGGCAGAGCTTCTGAGGGGACGCTGAAGGGAGAGGTGTATTTGAATTGTTTCAGTTAAAATATCATCATCTTTCTCCAACATCAACTACTCCACCTTTTAAATGAAGCAAATCCTAGAGGCAGAGTTTGCAATATCAGGTCAGGATGGAAATGAGCACTGGATTGGGTCACCGATCTGGACCGGTCGCACCACTGAATTTGCTTCTCGGTGTGCACTCTTAACTTTGTATTATTCATTTTGCACTGAGGTCACATGGATCTTACAGCCTTCATGTTTTCAGGCTTCATGTGTAATATGAGGTCAGGACTTTTCAAAGCAGAGATGTTTTTATAATCCTTGCTATTGTGTGCCATTCCCAGTAGCAAGCGTATATATCTTCTACTAGTGTACATATTAATCAAAGTTTTTTTGGTTTAATATTATAAACACATTAGTATGTTGTATATGCACACTGATGCTTTAAAGTTTCATTGGAGCTGTTCAGTGTTAGGAACCAGACTGTTAACACTGCTCAATTCCAAGACATAAATGGATAATTACTGTATTTGAGGCAGGGCATCTCAGATAATCAGTTAATCCTGCTGTTGAGGATCCCAGAAACCCAGTTGTTATTGACATTGTAGAACTTGGTTGCTTCACTGTCAAAATGAAACCGTGTGTGAAAGTTATTCAGTCATCTAGGAGCTCGTTAATGTGGCATTAGCAGTGATGTAAGTATCGCTGTGGACAGGAAGTAATAAGGCATACATAGCTGTCAGTGAGGAATTGAGTTGGCATACAGTGGAAAAATGTACAGCACACAATACTTGCAGGATATGACAGAAATGACGTGGTCCAGTTCAAAATGGCACCATCCTAATGTTATACATTGACTTGGACCATGCTTGTGTAATCTTTTATAATTCACACACAACCTATTTGTGTAATGCTTTCAGCAGCACATTAATCAAATCCCAATAGAAGCAACCTCCCCTCAGTGTATAATACTAGCATGCATTTTGCGGTTTATAAACGGGTGCCAGCTCAGAGGTTGTGTCAAAAGGCATCTCTCTGCCTATGGTTCAGTTCCCTCCAGCGCCGCATGAGTCAGATGCCTGACGCCATGTCTCCGTGGCAGACTGCTCAAACAACCGGCTCTGTCCAAATCAGCCTCATGGCCTAAAGTCAACAGCCATCTACAGTATAGCACCGATATATTATAATACTTCTAAATTGTGAACAACAGATCCAGAGTGTGAGTTGAAGCGCAGTCCTGCGGCATTAGTGTCTTACGTGTTATGGGACCAATGCACAGGCAGGTTTGCTGCCTGCGAGGCAAACGGCAAACTGAAAAAAAAAGTTTGAGCCTGCGCTGGTTTAGGAAAAATGAAACATGAAAAGACAATAGCCGTTGAGTTGGACTCCTATCGAAGCGCCACGTCCGCCCACACAAGGAAAAGGAACCTTTTAACGGTTCAAGTAGAGATTGTTCTGTAGAGTGGCGTTAGCCCAAAAGGAGTCTCTGTAGAGCTGTCTTTCTGTGGAGAACAGCATAGCGAGCCAACGGGTTGCGGCAGGAACTGTCGCCCGGTTCCTTTGCAGCATATAATATCCCCTCGCGATTCTCTCTGCTGTGCGTCCTTAACAGTCTGCAGAAGTGCTGGGTGTGCTTACAGTTAAATCCTAACCTCTGCAAGCATCTGAAAACTTTTCAATACCCTAGAGTGCCTATTTAAGAATTAGCTTATGGTGTGCGTATATATGAGTGTACTAAGGCCTCCAATCTTTTCCAGTGCAGATGGTTTAAAGCTTGATGAACTAAAAGCTTGCTTGTGTAGCTTTACTGCATTGGAAACTCTTTGGAGACGTTAAACCCGCAATCCATTGCAGATGGTGAAACAGGGCGGGCTGCCAGCATGCTAAGAGTACATGCAAATACGGACTTCTCCCTTTAAGAGTGCTCAATGCGCTGCTTGTAAATGGGCAGCTATTGCAGCAGTACGGCAGACTGCATGGTGGACGGCCATATGCTTTAGGTCCTCTGGGAGAAATTGCAATGCGGAAAAACAGAATTTTACAGCAAAAAGGAAAAGGGATTTACAAGCGGTGACCTGTTCTTGCTACCCTCCCCCCCCCCACCCCATCCCCAACAACCCACCCCCATCTTCCCCAAATCATAGCATTGCTCTCAGCATAAGAATATCAAATCAAATCGGAGCCACATGGCCATGGAGCGCCAAGCATTGGGAAGAGGAGATTCAGGAAAATGTGCTCCTTTCTAGAAGCCAGATTAGCGTGTGATGTACACAGTATCGTACCATTTCTATGATTCTTTGTCTGAAATGTTCACACAGAGAGAAAAAAAGTGAAAGGACAAATCACGAGGGGGCTTTGTCTCTTCCCATCAATGAAGAAAGTCAATAGCAGGCAATCCAAAGCCCAAACTGTAGCCGCTAAGAAATCTCCCCAGCGCACAACTCCCAAGAATGGCTTAATACTGTAATGGGTACTTTGGGGCTCGTGCCCCAGAGGGCCCCTGACGTCCTAGGGACCTATCAGGCCAAGGTGTCCTTGCCATGGTGGCTCACATCTCAGTCTCCCTGCTGCCAACCATCAAATGCAAGAGTGGTCTCACTCCAGCAGGCTGTGTAATGAAGATGCCCATCACACACTGAGGGGAGCTCTGTAAGAGAGGCGAATCAATAGGCCGGCCTGAATGGAGCTCTGCATTCTTGGGGCAGGAGAAAGGAAGGGGGGTAGGGAGAGAGAGAGAGAGAGAGAGAGACGGAGAGAGACGGATAGCTAGAGAGAGAGAGAGAGAGAGAGAGAGAGAGAGAGAGAGAGAGACGGAGAGCTAGAGAGAGAGAGAGAGAGACCAGTAAATTAGTATACTGGAGAAGAATTGAACAATAACAAGCACAAAGATATTTATTTACAGACCAAGGAAAGAAAATGAGGAAGGATCAGAGCTTTGCTAAATTGCTGCTCTCCGTGTTGGTAAAAGTATCCTCCATTAAGTCGGCTTGGATTCCGGAACTAGATCTGTAAATTCTATCTTTGACTGATTATGGAAGATACTAGGTGTTCGAACATAAAACCTGCGTTCGAGATGCTGCACAAAAACAGAGACCCCTATATTCGGATGTTTGGGCCGGGGCCAGAGTGTCATGCTTGAATCGAATAAACTTCGAAGCCCACTGTCTTTCATATCAGATTCCAGGCGTAGTAATAATGTGGAGCCTGCAACTAACTTCTGTGACAACAGCTGTGGCCTCACATCATCTTACAGTACATCAAGCAGAATCCTCCGCAGCCTTGAATCTTGTCCATCATAGAGTTAGAAAATACTTTTTAAAAAACTATGTAAACTTCTGATGTTGTCTATGTTGTTGAAACTCATTCTGATCTCTCCCCACTGCGTATGAGCAAGCGTTGTAAGAGTTAAGCAACACATGTAAAATGCCCAGACACATGTCTAGCGATCTGTCAGCAGGCTGGATGGAATGTTCCATCTTTACAATGTTTTATTAGTGATGAAAGGATTTTGCCCCACCTGGCACTCTTCTGTCATCCCTCTGACACCCACAGGAAACCCTGTTTTTCCGCAACGTTGATTAGAACTATCTATCGCTTCAATTCCGCCACCGTGCTTTATTTGAACGGGCATACCTTCTCATTATGATTAGAAGTGCTTCATAAGTTATAAGAACAGAAGAGTGAAGCATTAAATTAGAATGGAGCGCACATGCATAACAAGGACGTTAAACTGGCTGCACATGTTAAGTGATCTGGCTTGCTTCATTAAGCCTGAATCGTGCAACTGTTCCTAAATTATAATTCATTTGAACAGGTTGTAATAGCATACAAAGACATTTGAAAATTATTATAAAGAAACTAGAAAGAACTAGAAAGAAATTGACTTAAACTATTCTAAAACTTGCTTTTTGGTGATATTACTTGGTGAGTGATGTTGACTTAATGATAACCAGCTGTTTGCTTATCCCCATAAATGAAGTATTAAATTGGGAAAGAAATAAATCTAGGTGCACTTTTTTGAAGCCCATAAATTAGATGTTTCAAAATAGCTTGCACATGTGTGCAACAAAATAGTGTTGAAGGCTATACTCGAAAACATTGAAATGTTGACTTGGCATCCTGCTACATTCCACAGTAAATTGGTGGAACGTCAATTTACTGAAACTTTTGTATTGAATTGACTTAAAATGTCCAGCACAGCTGGATTGCAGTTTTCTCTACAAGCTTGAATCACGATGATTCTGACAATTACTTCATATTTACATAACTAGAACAATTTATATTTTACTTGTATCTTAGTCTGTTTCATTGTCTCTGATCAGTTACTTTACTCAAACTGCCATCCAACAATATCTTTAGTAAGTCAGCAGTTTGGGATCCATTCAAAGGATATACAGCACAATACATTTTATATATTACATTCACAAACTATGAACGCCTGTTTTCTCGTTGGTCGTAACTCAAAGAGCTTGAAATCCCCTGCAGTGGGAGCAGACCAGTCTCGTCCTCCCCACCAGTGTTTCAAGGTTGGCATGTATCCACATTCGACACATGGACACATGAGCTGCCTTTGTATCTTTGCTCCTATATCGGCTTACTAGGCATGACTGTGGCCCGTGTTTAACAGTGATGTTGTGCAGGAGTATTCCCCTCAGCTTTTGTGTAAACGCACATCCATAAGGAGACACTTGAGTAGCGGTTTGTCCTTATTGGACTGTCGTCTCGTGACTTAAAAAACACTGTGTCTGTACCCACAGTGCCTCCGTTCCCGGACCAGTGGATGATGTAAACCGTACTGGCTGCAGAATAGCAGAGTCAAGCTTGACGTTCTGTGCAGAGATAAAACAGCGCGGCTGTTCAGTATCCGCTGGTGAAAACTTGAGGGCAGCAGCAATGCAGGATTTAGTCTCCTGACTGTTGCTGTTTATACAGAA
Organism: Forbesichthys papilliferus; assembly: GCA_025399855.1. Lineage (NCBI taxonomy): Eukaryota > Metazoa > Chordata > Actinopteri > Percopsiformes > Amblyopsidae > Forbesichthys > Forbesichthys papilliferus. The sequence goes on from JAODOY010020358.1 coordinate 23,479, forward strand.
CCGTGTGATTTGTGGCCTCGGGTAGTGTAGATGTTTCTGTGTGGGTCAAACAAGGGGCAAGGCATTGCTGACAAGAGAATATAAGCATTAAGAGGCCTTTGCTTCATTTTAATGTACACTTGGAAACTTCTTCCCCTAAAAGTATGTTTACTCATTACCCCTTAACAAGTACAACACAAAGAGCGAGATGTAGAAATGTTAAAAAGGACACACATAATATCTGTATTCCACATAATAGCAGGTGTGGCTGCTGCAGTTTTCCAGTCACTGGTTTTTCCACGGAGGAAGCGTGCCGGCACAGAGGCTTATGTCTATAGCTATAAAGAAGCCACTGTGCACGTGGACTAAGGGCAAACATCCTGTACCTCAACCCCACTTTCCCCAGAGCCCAGATCAGCTCTTGCCAGTCCACCTCACGCAGGGCTTTATAGCCACAGCGATTCATGGCACCCTGAACTAATCTTAATGGTCGTTGCTGGTGATGGGGTGAACCCTCCTCTTGGCCTTTGCTAAAAAGGCTGTTTGTTTGCAAGTCCCACCCAGGAAACTAAATATATCCTCATTAACACAGCTCCATCTCCCACTAGTGTGAATTATAGTTTTCAGTGCATACTGACATCAATTACTGCTACATGTTTGAGGAAAATGCAGTATTGTATCATGAAAAGATAGTGTAGTCTCATCTTGAATGAATTCCGAGGTGCACCGAGGGCTATGATCTCGTACTCTCCTGTCACATTGGAGAACTTGATGAAGGGTTTGGCTTTTGTCAGCCGCCACACATCTGATTAAAGGAAACACGACTATTGTATGAATTCTCTACCATGACAATATGCCCCGTCCGTACACTTTAAGTTAATTTGCTAGGCTCTATTAAGTTGTCATCCACAAGGAAATATGCATAAACATAGACCGCAATGACAAATTGTGAATTTTGGAGATGAAAAAAATGCATTTGTGTGTGTGGGTTGAATATTTGTTAGCTTTGGTTTTTGTTTGTTTATTTATAAATCACAATAAATAATCTCACACCACAAATGTGTTCTGCATTCCACACAGGCTGACATCATGGGTATCTACACATCAGTCAGCTTGTCTAGAGTGTGGAAAGCATAGTATAACATTTGATGCTGGGAAGTCCCCGCAAGTCTCTTTATGCTGTGTTGTAACTTGCCTGTTTACATTTCATGCCCGCTCACGATGCCCTCCATTTATAAAGACAATGCATATTTCAAACATATTTAATATTACATATTACACTTTGACAAACAAAAACAAAAAAACGTCAGTGACAGGATGTGTAAAATTTGCATCACATTTACCCAGAAGTACGAGTGCAGAAAATGAGTTGAGTGAATAGAACAGTGACCACCCCCCTCCAGCTGGTTTGACTAATTGTTTATTTGTACAGTACCTGCCTTCCTTCCACCTCTTAAAGGCAAGGTATTGTACAAAGCTAATTCTTGCTAACCTAGAGCTCAAATCAACACAGTATCACGCGGTGCATCACACCTTGAAACGCATTGTGAAGCAAAGCGTAGTGCTGCGGCTTTGTTGATACGAGCGGTGTGCGCCACTTTGTTTATATTCCAATTTAGGGAGCCAG
>JAODOY010020368.1:0-25083 GCA_025399855.1 Forbesichthys papilliferus
ATATATATCCATCCATCCATCCATCCATCCTATTTATATCCTCATGCTGTCTGGTCAAACTCTCACAGTCGACTGGCCACTTGTCTGCCTGTATGACACTGTGGTCAGGTTCAACGCTGATTCAATTGCATCAGCTCTCCTCCGTACGTTTGAGAAGCCGTTTAAGGAAAATACGAGCTGGCCCTTTTAGCATTAGTCACCCAGCGGTACTTTGGTCACTTTGATGTGCATTGATGTGTCAAAAAAAAAAAAAAGGACTCCTCCGGTCACCGCAGTATTGCGTGGTAGTGATTTTAGTTACTACAAGTCGTAATAAGTATTCTCTGTCAAATGTCATGTTTTTTTTTTCCTCTCTTTTCACACTCCAAAGGCTACTGGGCATAATGGGTCTCAGATTTACTTGTACACTCCTGAATTGTGTTGTAGTGCCCTCCAAACCCAACATTCCCACCTAGCTCACTGTTTTTTGAAATACAGCTGTGTACACCTTTTTCAGAGAAGAGGTAGATAAGCGTGTAATCATATGAGCTCTGTACAGGGTGGAATGGGGGGGGGGGGGGAGAAATACAAGTCACAGTTTAATTTGATAAACCACGACTTGATAAAGTTGTGATTGTGACAATTATTTGTATGTACTGGTTGTACTTAGCAGTACCATTCACTATTTGTAGGACAACCATGCATGCACAGAAGGAGAAACTATTTATATTTGTATTTTTTTTAGTTGTGGTTAACATCAAGTGTTAACCACAACGTCCTTGTCTTATGCTTAGGTTGTGTACAACATTTAAGAAGTCCATATCTTTCCCCTAAGTAACTTCTCATTCAGCAGTTGACTTGCAATCAGTCAAATCTATAATCATGAGCCAGAAAACCACAATGCAGACATAACTGAGTGTCTATGATTATTCAGTATATATATAAAGAATTATCTATGATCAAAACGGTAAATCGTTTGCTTTAAAGCCATTGGCTATGCAAATTCGGTATGCGAACCATTGTCAGAGATCAATCAGGAGGACATCCAATGATTAAAAGGTTTGCTCATGAAGTGCCTTGATACACATGTTTTATTGGGACCTTGTTCCTGAATTGATGTTTTAGCTAGTCATCTCAACTGTAAATTGAATGCAATGAATCGTGCCGGAATCGCAGAGATATTATAATATGCAGAAGTAAAACGGGCACAGTGACTTATTTATCGATGATAAAGGCAATATTGCAAGATCATTACTGCTATCCTCAAAAATGTGTTTGTTTAAAATTTAATAATATGCAGCAGTTTATTATTAATTACATTAGTTCATTTAGTTTTGTGGCCATTTGGCTGAAATAGGAACTATGTCCTGTTCCGTTTCTATACAGTTAATAACCCTGAAAATTAACTTTTGAATAGGTACTTTTCTGTCAAAGCCCATTTTAAACTAGCTCCTGCCCTACTAGGTATGATGTCTAGATTACTTGAAGTACTGGACAATATTTGATATTCAGTATAATGTCATTTTCTGGAGAATGTGTTGGCGTAATCCAGTTTCTACAGATTGCAATGGCTCTTCTGTCTATGGTACATACACACAGGCTTATATTGAAAGAAATCGTTGAAACCATTTACTTAACTGTAATGATGCTGTAGTTGCCTTGCAGCAAACATATTGTTCTCACAATGGTTAACATGGTCTTGTCTGGTAGAGCGCATTGAATAGTGTTTTAGCTGGTCTTGTAACCTCCATAACGTAAACCTCCGTTATGAACCGCACGTTATTTGTGGTTTGTTTTTATTCCATGTGGTTTTCTCGCAATTCCAGAGGTATGCTGTCACCTGCATATCTTAGATAGACGGTCTTAAAATATATTTTTTTTCTTTTCTTTAGCAACACTGATTCTTTTTTTCTTTTTTGCACATTTTAGATACGTGTGTGTGCGTGTGCACAGAGAGAATGAGTGCTCTTTCTGTTGGTGACACATGTTCTCTTCACCATTAGATGCCCTGGTTCATGTCTGAACTGTTTGTACCTAATGCACATAGTTCTTAACGGTCTCTCCTGGTTGCACTCCATGCTACCACTCCTGTGTATGTGTGAGTGCATGCACATACGTTTGCCAACAATCTCCCCCCCCCCCGAAATGCATTTGTGCAATTTGACTGTAGAGCGAAAAGAAAATGTACAAATGTATGTACAAATGTATAAAAACTAAAATGTACCCTTTTTAAATGAAATAATACACTTTATCCCACACATCTGGTCTCTGTGTATTGTAAAAGAAGCAATGTTTATAATTCTGAATTGGTTTGTGACCAATACACCTGTTTATATCAGATCTGTATATCAGTGGTACACATTTTAGACATTTTGCTTTATTTTATTTTTTATATTTTTATGGGTGATTTAATGCATGGTTGGGTACAGTCCTGTTAGATGCAGCTTGCTGAAATGTTTTTTTTTGTAAATTTCTTTTAATTTGTGGCAAGACTTTGGACTATTTGACCAGCTAATGCTCTGTTCATAATTACATGGACAATTATGACTCTGATGATGAAAACAATAAAAGATATTTATTTCACTTCTTCTGTTAAGTGTTCTCATGACGACAGAAGCCTTTAACACTGTTCAACGCTTCCTGCCTTTGCCTCTTCTGTACTGTGTAGTGTTTGACATGGTTGACCACCAGACCAACCTCTCACTTCTCATGGGTTCTCCCATCACTGCTGTGCTCACAACACCCAACATCACCTCTCCTTTCCATCTATTGGAAACACTGATATATGTGTCTCGCTGACATAACTGCAAGTGTGTCTTCTGTACATCAATTTATAATCGTTTTCTTCCATGATGATCTGAAAGCCAAGTCTATTAATGTACTTGCACTACATTTGAATGTCTGTTAGACTGCCTGACTGCCTCCCAACCGCTAATTGTTGTAACTATGTACAGACATCCCAAACTAACTGACAGTTTTTTAACTGTCCTCTCTATTTACTTTTATTTATGCTATGTCTCTCAATGTACTGCTCTTGTGGGGGATTTTAATATTAATGTTGACAGAACAGCTAACTGTTTATTCGCTGCTGATTTTATGTTGTTACTTGATGACATGGATTTCATCCAGAATGTTAATATCCCAACTCACAACAAAGGCCACATTATTGATCTAGTCTGCTCCACTGGTGTTTCTCCTGACAATGTTACTGAGGGACACCTCCCATATCTGACCACAAACTCATCTTATTTTAAATATCTGACCCCCCTCCCAAAGCAACGACCCAACCGCACACATTTAGAAACATAAAAAACCAATTTATCCTATTGAACCCATGAGCGTAATTGACATGTACAGTAACCCCGTTCCCACTTCTCTATCCCCCCTGGAACTCACCACACTATCTTTCCTCCTCTTTGGATGCCCTCGCTCCCCTCAAAACCCGCTCAGTCTCCTTTACTCACAACTCCCCTGGACATTTCCAGGATCTTCCAATTTGACAATATAGGCCTGGTTGTCAAGGACCATCTCAGACAAATCAACGAATTTACCATCGAAATGAAATGTGTGATCATCAGTGAAACACTGAAAACCCATAAATATAAACTCCACATGTATGGTCATGTAAGTACTTGCTCAAATTCCTTGCTCTAATATACATTGCTAGGTTTGTTTGTGTTGGTTTGTACCCTTGGAATTGAGTCCATCTGAACCACATAGTTTTTATTTGAACACCATTGGCCGCGTGCGCCTTCTGTTAATTTCAGTATGGAGTAGTAGCGTTCATCTCTACTCCACCCTAGGGCACCCATCTCTTCACTACTTCCCCAACATGCTGATTTTGTGCACAGTTGGGTCTCTTAACATAAACAATGGGAGAATATTTGGGATTATGGGTGTATTGTAATGCAGTCAAGGAGTCCATCTTTCAAAAAGAATATACAGTACTGTATTGTGCTTCTTAGATCTTAGATAAAACATAAAATAACTATACATTTGCAAGTATTATTTTAATGAAACTCAATTGAGATTGCATCTCAAATTACAGAGGAACATATTGCATATTATTTATCAATAGACCACTTTTGTGGGGAATATAGTGCACATTCAGCACACAACCAGGCTTTAGCAAAAAAGATAAATGCTGCACAATTTCCTTTTAGAGATTATATTTCAGAGACTGAGATGTGCTGGGAAATGTTCAATTAACAAGGAGTGGTGACACCATCAAATCAATAATCTAATAACTGAACATTTTTGTTGTGTTCCTCTGAAATCACTTGAGAAAGTTTGAGAAATTTGAGAATGTAAAACAATCAATAGGCTACTGAATGTAAAATATGACACTGTATAAAGTAGTATAATTTTGGATTGTGGCACCTAAACATGGACATTACAGATTGGTTGATAACACTCTTCTACCATATTTACCAGCATACGTAGTAAACAAACAATATGACGTTTTGTACAAACTAAGCTACTTCTGATACTGATAAAGTGAAGGGTTACAACTTTGGAGGTAGTGGTGGTTGTGCATGAGGAAGTTGGTATGTGTTGATGCGTTATATAACCATGATCCAGTTTCATAACTGGGGTTAAGAAAGTTAACATAGCCTACAGTAACCGTGTCCTTGTAATAGCGTCACCCAGTCCCAGACGTGCACTTGAAGAAAGCGGTAATTTGTTTCGCAGTAGCCAGCAATGCTGCTAAACTGTAATATATAGGCTACGGTTTGAAATCAAATTTGGCTGAGTGACAGTGGGCGTGTTTCTACGAGGGTGTTGCTTAGGCTATATAAAGCAGCAATCGAATCTTTTTCTGATCGCTAGCAGCTTTCACTATGCGCCCGTCTGCGGTACTCAAGCCATTGTGGCGCACGGCGCTCTGCGCCACAGACGCACTGCCCGCGGCTGAAGGCGTTTCCAAGACTCTACAGCCATTAAAAAGACATTTAAACGTGCAGACAGCTACTGCGCCAGGCAAACACAAAACTATTAACGATTTGCCAGGACCAAACTTTGCCACAACTGTGTATTGGCTCTTCGTAAAGGGATACGCAGACAAGAGCCACGCAATGCAGGTGATTATTTTAAATCGTTTATTTATAACTTATTTCACATGTGCTACTTTATAACTAAAACACATGTGCTACTTTATAACTAAAAAAAAAATTTGTACAGTATTTGTCAAAACTGTCAAACCGATGTCTTCATGTGAACCACATTGCAGATTGAACACAAGCGTTTGTATGGGCCCATCTGGCGATCCCAGTTCGGTCCGACTGACTTGGTGAACGTCGCCTCTCCAGAATTCATAGCCCAAGTTATCAAACAGGAAGGACGTTATCCCATCCGCGTCGATCTTCCTCACTGGAAGGAGTACCGAAATCTCAGAGGACAAGCCTATGGTCTTCACGTAGAGTGAGAGTCTGTATGAAGAGAAACGTTGTGTGTGTGTGTGTGTGTGTGTGTGTGTGTGTGTGTGTGTGTGTGTGTGTGTGTGTGTGTGTGGGAATGGAAGGGGCAGGGTGGCGGCGTCGTCGTAGTGTTTATTTTACACTCCATTCCTTCCCCAGGCAAGGGCCGGAGTGGTACCGCATTCGCAGCGTCCTCAACCCAGGGATGATGAAGGTGCGCGAGTATTCATCTTACGTGCCCATCATCCAGCAGGTGGTGGACGACCTTCTCCGCCGTGTCGAGTTCCTCCGTCTGCGCAACCCTGACCAGACCACGGTGTCCAATATCCCAGATGAGCTGTACAAGTTTGGCTTCGAAGGTGAGAACGTTTAGCCTGGTTAATATCATCCTGCCCTGTTTATGTTTTCCAATGCATTCTAGCCTGGAATGGGAACTCACCAATTAATAAAATGTATTCTTTAAAGAAATCTGTCTGTGATAACATCCCAGACAGTATTATCATATTCTTTGCTCGTTGCTGTCCCTGAAACAACTGTTTTATACAACATGGTGAGGAAAAAATGTCATATTTTTCAATTGACTAATTGTTAAATGCCCAGCTATGGACCATCTGGTTTGCAACATTTTGGGTACATGCATAGGAGTATGTTTTGTTTATTTGTTTTTATAAGGACCAATACAAAGGGGTGTGCGATATGGCCCAAATCCTGATATAGATACTTTTATATTCCGATAACACGATACATATCACGATATAGCAAGTTATGAACCCCTCCCCTGTAGGCTTGTGCTCACTGACATTCATATAACTATATAAATAACACATTGTGTATGTGGAGGGGCAGCCCCGTCCTCTCTGAACGTCCTCTCTGAACCACAGTGAGCAGAGGAGATTACTCCAGAATTTGTAACAATGAGTTCAAATAAACAAAATATAGTCTACATCTTCTTGATGTCATTTATGATCATTTACGAATGCGATGGTAATCACGGTGTTGAGAAATATGCGTGGTATCTTTAAGATAACTCCTCTGAAAAATTAGTTATTCTAGGAATTTGCCAGACTTAGAAACTAAATACAGAGGTAGGACATTTAATCGAACATTTTCATATTCTTAAACTATGTTCTGGTTAGGCTTAGCCTCGCAAGACCATCCTGATCTCGGGAGCTTCAGTTTATTTTTGCCGTGAGAATTAAGAAAACCTTGGAATAAATTTTAATGTGTCAGAGTAGCAACTGAACTCTCCAATCAGCGTCGTGTTTATAGCTATACGGGCGTGGTTTAGGTGTGCCGACCATAGTGCTGACAGCGAAAACCACCAAATGGTTCATCCAATCAACTGCCAAGTATTTTTTTGAAAGCACAGCCATTCACAAACTGTTTCAATGTATGGCTCCCCAGATGGACTTGTGACAACAATTCCTCTGGCATGTCAGATTAGGTTAGGCTGTGCCCCAAACGTAATGTCCATGTGTTTTGCCAGGTAGCTAGCCAGCGCGATTTGTTTACTTTGCAGCATTAGCACCGGTGATGCACCACACAAAATACAACTTGTAGGCTAGCAGGTTAAACTTAATTAAAATGATTTATTGCAGTAAAGAGTGGGATTTTCATAATATAAACGATAAAGCATAATTTAAGACGGCAGATGTTTTTCTATTGTCATATGATATATATCGTTTTATCGCACAGCCCTAATTTTCAGCACTGTTATTGGCATTTTAGCCAATGCTCTGTGCCTGTACAAGAAATGTATTTTCCAATCACCACGTATTTGTATTTAAAATAATAACAATAATACAATTTGGACAAATACCAGCCATATTTAGCCTGCTGAATGTCTTCATGGTGGAGGCAGCTATATGGAGAAAGATTGTTGATATGATTAAAACAAAAACACATCTTCCTCCAATGCCATAGTGTGCTCCATCAGAAGCCCCGCCCCTCGAATTGCACATACTAGGCAGAGATAGTATTGTTTGGTGTGATCTGCGCCACGTTACTTATGTTCCCATTTAGAGAGCCAGGGCTGTGTAGAAACACCAGATTATTTTTTTAAATGTACAGAATGAGCAGCTGGGGAAGGCTGAGTAAATATTCACAGCGCTTGACAAACATCTTACAATCGCTGACTTCCCCTTGTGCAATGGATTAGATCAATATGATCCGTAGACCTAGTTCCACCTGGTTCCACTTGATCATGTCGGTCATCTCCATCTCTCCTCTCCAGGTGTCTGCGCCATCTTGTTTGAGACACGCCTGGGCTGCCTCCAGGACAACATCCCAGAGGAAACGCAGCGATTCATCACTGCCGTCAGTGACATGCTGCGGCTTTCTGAGACGGTGCTGTTCCTGCCCCGCTGGAGCCGGGCCGTCCTGCCCTTCTGGAAGCAGTTTGTCCAGGCCTGGGACGACCTCTATAACGTAGGTGAGGGGCCACCACACTTTGCTAAAAGCTAAAAGGAACTAGCATTCAGCTTCCAGTAATGAAGTCACTGCCCATTAGCCGACCTTTCAACAGCAAATGGTAGACAAGAAGCATAATTTGTGTAACTGTATCTCAATCCGTAATCACATTTGTAAATGTTTAAAATCAGAAATCTGCAAATGTGTATTCAGAATCCATGCTTGTAATCAGATTTGTACATGTGTATACAAACATCGATTGGTGGTATAAGCTGTACTACTGAATCATTCATATATCTGCACATATTTGGAAATTGCTGTACGCATTTTCAGATCTATCACAAAGAAGTTTAGCAGAAATCACATGTAAAAAAGTAGTTGACGGCTGTATTTCAAGCTGTTGGAGAAAATACAGCGACTTCTACAGTACTTTACAGTAGGGGTGTCAGATGCGATTATATCGCACGCTTTATGTAATTTGCGATTAATAAATTGCATATTTGTACCTGTTTTTACCAAAAGAGGACAGAAGAATAAATCAACTTGCAACTTGCAATCCTGTGTTTTTTCATACCGTTTTAGCCATGTGCATTTGTACATACAATGCCATGTTTATAGGTGCAAAGTGTGACGTAATTACACCTAAAATGGGCGCTAACACGTTAGTACATGAGGCCCAATGTATCCCTATATACAGTTAACCTATATTTTGAATTATCACATGGTTCCTGAGATTTGGTTTGGTTTAAATGTCCATCATTAAGTGATACAAATTTTGACGCAAAATGTTGATGCAAATTCTTGCATAAACATTCACCAGAATGCAGGAAATTCTGACACTCAAAATATTCAGGAAGAGGCCCCCAGCCTCCCCACATTATATAGCCCCTCCCCCTTCCCCCAAATGATTAAAGCCACACCCATTGTGCTCTACTGTTCTCTGAACTCTTCTTTGTGTATAGTACGGCCGGTCTGATGCCATGCTAGTGCGTGTGTGTAGTTCACACAGCAGCTAGTGGCAGAAATAGAGTCCCGTAATACAACGCCCATAAAACATTTCCCAAGAAACCGAGGTATATTTGAAGAATTAAGATGCAAAAGTCTCTAAATACATCTGACCTATATATATTTTTTTATTGGCAATAATTTAATAATTTGTTACGTTTTTGGAAGATATTACTTTGATACGATTGTTGTTGTTATTGTTATTGCTGTTATGACGACATTGTGCAAAATATGTGCAGCCCGACATCTTATTGAACAGAAGATAGCGACGATGGAGGCCCAGGCACGTGACGGGGGCACGGTCACCGAGGGCGGGTACCTCACTCACCTGCTGTCTTCTGACAGGCTGACCCTCCCCGAGATCTACATCAGCGTCACGGAGCTTCTGCTGGGCGGTGTGGACACGGTAATGACACTCAGCGGGCTCTCACCAGGGGCTGTCTCACGGCCTGGGCCGGTTCTGGACATTCTGCCGCCCTAGGCGAGACATAAACATTCCGCTTTAAAAATATTGTACAGCCTACAGTATGTCAATGACCCAGCCAAATGATTTTTTCAGCATGCACAGAGATGGTGAAATGCGAGGAGATATTTGGTGTATTGGCTTACATTTATCTTGCAATAGCTGACTATAGTCAGCCATTCAAGATAAATGTAAGCTAAATATATGCAACAGTTAAGGTAAAGAGGGGCTTTTATTGTCACATACATTTGTCAAAATTGTGCCTCAAATGAATGCCGCCCCGGGCGGTTTTCTAATCTTGCCTAATGGGAGGGTCGGCCCTCACGGCGTAGCGCTTGAGTCTTCTCATGGGCAGGAACCGAGTAGCCTTAGCCTTGTGAGACCGTCTTCATTCACCACCTTTAGTTTCCTCCTAATAATGAAGCACACATTTTTGTTTTAAACAAACGTGCAGATAATGAATGTGAAATATGATATTATTAACATGGGGGGCTGAGAATGTCACACCGCTGTCAAAAACATAATGTTTCATTTCTCTAAAACGGTGTGCGTACAAATGAGGAGGGAGTGTATTTGCAAATGTCTACTTTACTGGTCACTTGTTACTACTCTCAGTACATCTGGTTCTTTACTGTTATGTACTGTATCAGGTGTTACACTGCCTGAAATGTTTGCTACAATGTTTCAGTTGTCAAGTAGTGTTCCACAAGCTGCATTAACAGGCTCAAAAAACAGGTTTTAGGGTAAAGGTCATAAAGGTGCTTTTTATAGTCACATACACAAACTTGCTCTCTGCATTTAACCAAGCGGGAACCTCCAGTACTGATGAATGTATACAACACCAAAGACTGCAGTTAATCTGCAAAAGGGAGTCAATCCCCACAGACTACAATGTTAAATGACTGACTTTACAGCAAAAATAAACATGCTCACAACCTGGTTCAAAAAACGTTTTGTGTCTCTATAGCTAGTCTCCCCGTTCATACAAACATTACAGGTGTCACGGTGCAAGGTACTGTAGGGTGGACCCAAACGCTAGACTCGTATCGAGAAACAAGACTTTATTCAAAAACAAAAGGTAAATCACAAACAAAAGGGATCACGAAACATTTCAACAGGGAGGGGGTGAATTTTCTTATAACTCAAAAATATTACTAAAAAATATATTGGCAATGCATTTTTCGCATTATAATAAATAAGGGGCTTAGGGGGGCGTGGGAGAATGAGGAATGCAAAGATGATACGATCTTGAGAAGAGCTATGGGTGACGTCACGGAGGGTTTGTCCATTTATACAGTCTCTGCATTTAACCCATTCCAGTTACACTACAGGCTGCTGTAGTATGCAGCAGGCATGGATGATGGTCACAGTGAGGGATGGGCAGTGTATTGCAGCTGCTTACATGGCCTATATGTGTTAGGCCTGCCTATGTATTAGGGGTGTGCAATATTGATAAAATGTCATATTGCGTTATTGATCCTGAAAATTAGTAAGTAAGTAAGTAAACACACAGGTTATAAGAAAGTGCACAACATCTATTCTTAACATATCAAAACAACACATTTTCAACTGACAGTAATATTGGGCTGGATGGTTTCTAACAGGCCCTGCAAGGCCTGTTAGACTGCATAATCTGCCTTGGGCTGTGGGCGTTCCTTGTTTCTGTTCAAGTAGCCATGTTCAGTTCTCCTATTTAATGTCTCTGTTATCTTAGTGTTGTTGCATGTCTGAGAAGAACACATCCAACACTTGACCCCTGTGTCCTACACTATTTGGTTCCATAGCCACCCACGCATTGTTGAATGAATATTTATTTATACAATTGTCTTAATATGGGCTGAGCTTGTAAGTTACAATAATGAACAAACTATTTGTTTTAACTAATAGTTGCTAATAACCTAACACGAATTGTATTGTACAGTTTTACTTAAATAAAAGCAGGCAACTTGCAATCAGGAGTTAACAAGTAGTTAAAATTAATAAAACTCCACATAAATAGTCACACGAACTTATCGTCGGAGATCGTAGAATACAGGAAAGTGCGTACTTCCAAAAAAATGTTGAGGTTTATAAAACCATGCATTTGTACATCTCCATGCTTACTTTGTAAGTCCCAGTCAAGCGTGAAGTGGCCAAACAACAATGGGCTACTATTAGTCACACTGTGTTATTTGTATGACAGTCAATAAAATATTGTACCTACCTATCTATACCTGAGGAACCCGTTGATCTATGATCTATCTATCATAGGCTACATTTAACTATTGTTTATAATATCATGCTCAGTTACTAATCATTGATTATCATACACACACAAGTAATTGCTTGACCGAACAATAGAAGTATTAAAAAAAAAGTATTTTAAGTTTAAGAACAAGATACAGCATTTCATTAAATCCCTTGTTTCCAAATTCCATTTGCGCTGTTCTGTAGTGTGAGTTTGGGGGAACAAAATGTCTTGGATTTTTCTGTTCCAGAGAAGCTAGAAAGGGTTACAAAGTTATTGAAAAAATGTTACAGTTGGAGACTAATTTACTTAAATGTAAATGTAGATGATTTAGTAGTGTGACTTCTCTCCGTGTGAATCACAGCCTAGATAAGCTGCAAAGGGACAATGCAGAATGTTCAGTGAAGTAAAAATGAAACTTAGGGTAACAGCTTAAGGCTCGAAGGAGTCAGTGAAACTAGACCTCAGGTCTTGAGTTTACCATGCAGAAAAACTTGAACAGGCATGGAACCCATGGAGGGACCGCAGACAAGACCGCTGCTCCCCAAAAACATTTGCCAAAGAACACCATGACAATATACTGTGAGAAAATGTTTGTGGTGCATAAATGTGCATAAATGTTTAGGCTGTATGATTATATTTGTTTGTGTTATCTTAAACACATTGTGTTTATCTATACTTTTGACTTAGAAAGTCAGATCACGTTTACGAGCACTTAATGCAGTAATCCACATAATTCACGTGTCACATCCAGGCCACTGTATTGCACCAAATATAACTTTGCCTTAAAGTCCTTCTTTTGTATTCTCCCTCTACCTCTCTCCATCATTTCTCTCTCTCTCTCTTTCTCTATCCTTTCATCTATCTCTCTCTCTCTTTCTCTATTTCTCCCTCATTCCAACTCTCTATCTCTATTTCTCTCCCCCCTCTCTCACTCTCTCCCACCATCCTTTCCTCTCTCTCTCTCTCTCTCTCTCTCTCTCTCAGACGTCCAACACATTGTCGTGGGCGCTCTACCACCTAGCGAGGGACAGCAGGTCACAGAAGCGCCTGCACAGCGAACTGACCTCTGTGTGCCCGGGTCATCGCCCGCCCACCATGGACGATATACAAAGCATGCCCTACCTCAAGGCCATCATCAAGGAGACCCTTCGGTGAGCTGCCCATCTCGTATCTCTTGTCTGTCTGCTCACGTTCAGCCTTCTGGTGTAACCGTGCTTCATGAGCTCTCGGTCTGAAGACGCTATTTGCAGAGCTTTGAAACAGGACGTTGGGCTGGGAGGTGTACTATATGTATATTACCAGGAGGCAAAGAGGACTCAATAAGCGCTATTTTGAAGTAGGGGTTCTAGGTTGTGCACTCAGGTTGTGATCCTTGAAGCTCCTGTCATTTCTGTCCCAACCTTTTATAACGTTTCATCTCTGATTTCTATGGGGGTTTGCCCCCAGGGTATATAGTGATTATTCTGATGTTTGTGTCTGAGCAGTTACTTTGGGCACATCTGTCACGTCAGCGTATTCAGGAAATATAGAGGGTTGTTGTGATGGTCAGATCTAACACATGCCAGTCTAGGGTTGCTTGGTATCTGATCTGGCAGGGAAACACTTCTGCAAGTGAACACAACAGAAAACTGGCTTCAAAATATGTTTTAGGAATGTTTAAAAGCAGAAATGTTATTATAGCAGTTGTGTTTGCTTAGGTACAGCTTCAACTTCCTTGTAGCGCTATGTAACTGCATTTCAAATTATCTTTTGGATCAGCTGTTTTTATTTTTTAACTGTTTCTAAAGAAACATTATCAAACAAGTGCAGAAGCAACTCATTCTTGACTGCCACTGAATTGAGATAAATACATTACTCATGGAACATGAGTTGTTTAGACATCTGAAGAGATATTTGCTATGAAGCAATATGACACAAACAAAAATAGATTGATTGCAAATGTAAAAAAAACACAATGTTTCTTGTATTATTGCCACGCTGCTTAATGAGTAACTAGTAACTTTTTATTTATTCCTAAATCATTTTACTCTTATTTCATATTTTGCATAGTATATTAATGTTTTCTCCCTGTGAATACAAAAGGCTTTTCTGACTGACTGTCTTGCATATGTTTTTATAGCTTGTATCCTGTGGTTCCTGGAAATGGGCGCTTGACGGTCGAAAACGAAGTGATCGTAGACAACTACTGGTTCCCAAAAAAGGCGAGGACTTTTCTAAACTAACACAAACACATTCCAGAATGTTCCTAGATAACATTGCCTTCAAATAGTTAATGCAGAGTCCACGGCCCCATTTAAACAAGCTTAGCAGTTACATACAGCAGCATTGGTTGTTGAAAGTGTAAAATAAGGAATTAAAGGTATAGTAAACTGTTGCAAGCACATTTTAGACTAATACAGTTTTTGTCAAATCCATCTATCCATGCGTGTTGAAAAAATGATCAGATTCGCCTACACAGTCCTGGCTCCGTAAATAGGCAGATAAACAAAGTGGCGAACACCACTCGCAACAACAAAAGCCGCTTGGCTTCACAATACATTTCAATGTGTGGGGCTGCATTTTCGGCGGGATATATTTGATTTGATCTCAAAAACCAAGTGTTCTCGAAAATGACTGACCCTGCCTTTAAACGTTCTTTCTTTAAATAATTTCTTGTCAACACAGACCCAGTTCCACCTGTGCCACTATGCAGCCAGTCATGATGAGATGGAGTTTGCCAACGTGGAGAGCTTTGTCCCGGAACGCTGGCTCCGCGATGGGTCTCAAGGGGCCAAGGCTGGCTTCCATCATCACCCTTACAGCTTCATTCCATTCGGGGTTGGAGTGCGGGCCTGTGTGGGCAAGAGAGTGGCCGAGCTGGAGATGTATTTAGCCCTATCTCAGGTGAGTGACACAATGAAAGAGCTGGAGAGAGAGTGATAGTGAGATTTGGCAGTTGCACTGTGCTCATATTTCAGTAACCTGCAGGGGCAGATAACATAAATATTGTCATAGCATAACAGCAGCCCATACTGTAAACATATTTTTTAAATTTAATTTCACTTCCTGGATTACATTTTATTAAAAAAAAAAGTTTATAGAACAAATCGTACTAATACTGCAAACATTTGCCACATAAACAGTGCAGTTGATGATTTTACAACAGTTAAATTGATACATTTGGATATTACATTTGTTTGTAATAATGTGAGCTATAACCGACTTGTGATATCTACAGTAGCCAGCAATACTGTAACCGTGAGCTCAAAACAACGTCCATCACACTGAGTAATCACCCCCACCATTTCAATCATGTCTCTAAACCATAGAACTACGGTATAGTATGTATGTTAGACCTAACCCTGTCCCTCCCCATTCAGCTGATCCAGCGCTACGAAATCCGTCCTGAAGATGGGGCCCCAGTCGTGGAACCTAAAACCAGGACCCTGCTTATTCCGGGCAAGCCCATCAACATACAGTTCCTACCCAGAGCCGGGTAGAACTGCAGTGTAACGTTTGTGTTCGACACATTTGAAATGCTTTGAACAGACAATTGGAACTCAATCAAGTAGATTAAGATTTTGTTTAACCTATTGTAGATTTGCAATAACAATACTAATATTAATAATAATAATAATAAATATAATAATAATTATAATAATAATAGCACTCTATATTCTGTAATGTATATTACAGCTATTACTATTATTACAAGGAATATCTTTGATTTCTCAGTCTTATTATGTACTGCATTATATCGTGAACTTCTCTAATTGGCAAGTTGCCGTGCTTGTTTAATCAAAACTCATTCATAGCTACATTCATTCAGGAGTAGGCCTACAGTATATATTTATATATATATTTATATTATATATATTTACTCAGGACCTGGTCTTGTTAGCAAAGGTGGTCAGACTTTTTGCAAAAGACAGATGATACACACAGTAAGCAACTAAGCTAAGGTTTAGTTTAGTCTATATATCTTTTTTAACCCTTATGTTAACACCTGCATCTTTAATTGGATTTAATTTACTAGAAATAGAAATGTGATATAATTTTGTTACACAATTATATATATTTTTAGAACAGATTTAACCATAAAAGTATTGTTTTTATTTGCGTTATGATTATTATGTAATTTGTAATCTCTTGCCAATGACTAAACATTACCTTTCTTGTATTAGGCTGTTAGGGCCATAAACATATTTTAGACTCTGCCGACATGATACATTAGAGCTGTTTTTCTGTCCTGTGTTCATAACGCGTACATTGTTGTGTACTGTATGTGTACACTACACACACAGCGGGCTATTTTTGATCTCTTCTTTGGCTATTCTACAATGCCACCTATAGGCAGACTGATGAAAATACATTATGTCTTGATAAGAGACACATGATCTGGTTAACATATATCAGTATGAATGAAGGGTCACTGAGGGATGTGAATCGATAATTGCATTATTAAAATGTCATGTTTTTTTTTTTTTGTATTTTTGGACCATCAATGTAGTTCTCTATTCTCTGTCATAACCTGTGCGCGCTTCCTAAACACAGTGCTCCACGTGACGTGGTTGTGCGTAACGCGTATTTTACGTAATGTGGACCAGATGGAATACACTTCATTTAATCGGACACAGTAGAATAAGTGCACGGTTTTCCACCTTGAGAAAAACATCTATTACAAATTGAGAAACTTTTAACATTCTCGAGTAGGCTACTGCGCGTACTTCGTATGAGGCCAGGCTATCTATTCGCTGGATTCACGGTGATAGTGTTGGAAGTAAACAAGCTTCACGTAATGACTATATCGACCGAACTAAAACGGAGCGCGGGGCAGTCGTGATAATGCGCGTTTTGCGCGATTGTCACGTGGGTGTAGAATGTAGGTGATGCACTATAAGCTGTGAGTGAATTGCGTGAGGCGATTCAACATTTTCCTGGAAGGATGCTGAGCCTTTGCGACGGTGAGTACCATAGTTCAGTGTTGCTTTATTGTGTCAGCGGCCATATGAACCCTTGCTGCTTTACAACATTCGCTGAACGTTTGCTGAAATTGTCATGCGGATGAAGTCATCCTCGAACTGTAGAGGACGCAAATATGTAGGCCAGAGTCAAATCATCGGTTCAGTGAGCATATTAACGATACATCCAGGACATTTAGCCAACCTATTACACATATTTGAGGCCAGTGAGGGGATATTATGGTAAAGGTGTGAGGTTTAGACCACCAATGGTCACATCATGCCTGGTCAGTTTCTTTTATTGCAGTGGGTTATTCATAGCCTAAATCGTATTATTCGGCAGTTAATTTATATATTCTGTAAACAATAATAAACAGAGAACATAGTGTTCTTGTACAATAAGATGTACATCCACAAATGGAAACGCTCCAGATATTTTATTGCAATTAGAGGTATCTGTCTGATCTAACGTCACCGTTAGCAATCGACCAAATCTAATTCAAGATGCAGCCAAGACTTTCAACTATTAAATTATTGCTGTGTTCGTTTGCCATGGAGGTCATTGGGCCGATGCCGAATTAGCCAGACACATGCAGCAACACATAGTGTGCTTATGTGTTGCTGTGTGTTGGCATCGTTTTTTTTCTTTTGTCGTTTCATATCAGATCTGGTGCATCAGCAAAGCATAATAGTTCATTTTTTGCTTTTGGTATCTCCTACACTTTTGGTACATCAGTACATTACTTAATCAAGGAATCTCCCTGCAACATTACAATTAGCTTTCTATTAGCACTGGCATGTACACAAAATGGTTCCCTTTACCCCAAAACAATCACGTCCTGCTTAAAAACCACTTGTACTGTAACACATCTTCGTCTGAATTGTCTGAATCTGTCCATGCATTTTTTATATATTCATAGTTGAGTGCTATAGGCTGTACAAACACTTCACTGCAATTGCTCCCAGAACCCTACATGTGTACCCCTATTCTTAAACAATGCTGTCCTTTCACAGTGTTGGCGTAGAATGGTGTGATAGGGGCTCTGTAGAGGTTGGAGAAGGAAGTGTCAGCCAATCAAGTACTGGAGGAAACGTTGTTCATGCTAATTTTAACCGCAAAATGGATTATAAAAACAAATTGAGTGGGGTACTTTTTTAATTTTATATTGTCTTTGGTAAATGCCTATTGCTTTAAGCCATGATTTTCAGTTTGGTCTATTTATAGCACTGGTTGCAATTAAGGGGGATGTTTTGGGAGTCGATTGGTGCTCATGATAACAGCTTGTCATGTTGATAAGTGTGGCTGGAGGAGCAGTCTGTGTTGGCACTGAAAGGCCTTGGAGAAGATTAGCAGGGTATTCGCTGTGGCACATGTGAGCTCTTGGCTATGTGTATTGCAGGTAGAATTAAAGCCTTTTCATATACTGGGCATTGGTTGAGTTTCAAGTGTTTTTAATCAGTATTCTATGCACAACAACAAATGGTAGAATACGCTGTCACAACCACAACTGTAAATGTGACTCAACCAATCAGAACTAATGCTTAAAATCTGCTTCCTTAATGTGGGATTATACTGACTTGTTTGTGTGTGTGTGTGTGTGTGTGTGTGTGTTAGGGGTGCACACTCTATTGTCTTAATATCATTATGACAATATCACATTGTGGAATATCATATTGAAAATGCTGCAGCTAGGCCTGTCACGATAATTACCATATCGACTTATCGTGCAATACATGAACGTGACCTCAATGATTGTTTAGACGTCAAAAATATCGTTGTACTTCCATTCGTGTTGCTGACTTAATAAGAAAGTTGGCCATGTTGTGCTGCTTCGGCATCGATGCGCACACAGAGCAGACAGCGACAGGTGATAAGAGTGTTCCTCGAGGTTTTAATAGGTGTTTTTCCCTTTTCCCAGCCAACTACGTTTGGAAGAAGAAATGTATAAATGTTGTTTATTTTTAACAACAAGCCAAGGAATTCAGTTGGTGTAACCAGTCATCACAAACAATTGATGTCACATGGCAATAGTGATACAACATTGTTTACGTGATTCTGACAATAATGTAGTTTATTGCTATTATTTCTGGGACAATAATAACACAATGGAGATAGAAGAAACATTAGTTGCCAAAAAAATTGCCTCCATGGGAGCTTGGAATTACTGTTGTCGTACCAGCCCGTCAGTTAAAATAGACTATATTATGTAAGACCAAGAGAACTTATGTCATGCTATTTTTATGCATTTTCACGTAACTTTTATGTTTTTAATTTAAAATATCAAAATGTTTATTGAGTATTCATGATCAATATCACATTTGGTCTATTGTGTGTGCGTGCGTGCGTGCGTGCGCGCGAGATAGAGATTGAGACCGAGTTTAAAGTGGGGATATGCTGAGTGGGCTCAAGA
Organism: Forbesichthys papilliferus; assembly: GCA_025399855.1. Lineage (NCBI taxonomy): Eukaryota > Metazoa > Chordata > Actinopteri > Percopsiformes > Amblyopsidae > Forbesichthys > Forbesichthys papilliferus. The sequence continues at coordinate 18,855 of JAODOY010020368.1, forward strand.
AAGCATGGGAAAGGAGACCCTTTGTTCTGCGAGGGCGGTAGTTGCATAATAGTGGCTATTCTGCAAGCAAGACGAGCAACAGAGTTCACCACTTGTTGAAGCTGGCAACATGTCCTCACAAGCCAGATACCTGGGGAAAATATAGCAGGGACACCCACATGGTACGGCGTAACATACCATTGTTTTTCAAGTCAAATGGCTTTTATTGCTATTATTTATTGTACAGCCTGTTTGTGTGTGTGTGTGTGTGCTTGCGTTTATCCCGGCCTTCCCTGACTTTTTGTCTCCAGCCACACACCACACACACATGAATCTCATTATGTACTTCCATGTGATCAAGCTCGTCATGTGCCGTCGCTGCGCCCCCTGCAGGGCAGTAAATCAATGCTGGCCTTGACCCTGATTGGTGTCGATTGTCAATTCCTTGTAGTGTTAGCAAACAAGATGCACTATTTTATGTTGAGCTGCACGGGCGAACAGAAACCCCAAACCCTGCCCGTGTTACTGTATTAACTTCATTGTGTTGTTTTCCTGAGTCATGCATTACCCATAATGCTCGCATGCATAATACATGGTGTTGCCTAGTGGACGCCTGTGGCAACGGCGCTGACTGTCGACCATTTACACCCACCGACACAGAAAAACACTGTTTTGTTCCTTTACTAGTACTCACAACACCTCCGACCTACCCCCGACCAACCCATAATAATGTGTAAAGATGGCAACCAAACATTTGTGAGATGAGGGATTGCCATTCACTTGAGCTGTTCCGTAACAATCTGCACAATAACTAGGTATGTCACCGATACTATACTGATATTGGAAATGGGGGGTGTTGTTTATCGGAACTTTAAGCAGTCTAATTGGTATTTATTTTAATGACGATACTCCCTTTGTGTGTTTGATTCTGTCTGACACACACACAACGCGATCTGGCTGTGACTACTTCCCTGCCAACAGCTGCCACGCACCATGCCTGCCATGTTTCCACAGCCTCAGTTGTTGCTGCACAACACACAGTCGTTAATAAAATGTATAGACTATACTCTATTGGAATGATTACTGCAGTATATACTTATACTGACTTAAGTTATTGTAAGTGCTGGACGACACCATATAGGTAAGCACCTACTCACACACGTATAGGGGATACTGCCTTATTCACATCACAGACATCTCCCTGGATTATAGGTCAAACACAGCAGGATACATAAACGGTAAGGTCCGGTAGGTATAGATTTAGATAAGTAGACTTTACCTATTGACACAATTATTTAATCACGGATTGTCACGAAACTGTTAAAATCGGAAAACGTCCTCTTTTTGAATTGGTTTTCTGGAGAAATGTTTATGAGAACTTGTAGAAGTTTTAAATGCTAGTTTATTTGTTATTGTGTGGCTCTGGCACGACCGCAAGCTAATGGCATATGGGCACAGTGACTAATGCTTTATGATGTGGTTATGTAAGCCAACATGGTGGGAGGACCACCAACATGCTCTTCACTTAATGCATGAATGAATGAATGAATGAATGAATGAATGAATGAATTTATTTATTCATGCATTTAGCCAATGACCTAAAATGTAAATGTTTTAAAACGGAACATCTAAAATAATAATGTGCACTGCAACTTGACACAAGGTAAATTAATAATTAATTAATTAATTAATTAATTAATGCATTCATTCAGTAAATGGGGTGCATTGTAGCTAGCTTGCATTGTAGCTAGCTACAGGACCTTTCTGGTCACTGGTTTGGTACTGATGGTAATGAGGACTGCATTAACACGTATGTGCTTAAGGTAACTGACCATTTCCACACACACACACACACACACACACACACACACACACACACACACACACACACACTAGCCTACACAGTACAGGGTAAGCAAGTGTCAAATACAATCACAAATGGCACACAGACGTCTTTTCTACGCGTGCGTACGCGTGGACACCAGCCAGACACTATGTATATGACATAGTCATCATCACAGCCACCTCCAGCGAGCCTGTTATGTCACCCCTCCTTCGCTGTTCCGGGCAGGGGGACAAGACGACAGATTGTCCTCCCCTTTCCGTCTCGGGCGAGGCGATGACTAGTGCTGAGGGGCGGGCTCTGGCACACAGCACTGCTACAGGATGCTCAGGCCTCCGCAGTCACCCTGGCGACCGTCACGACGACCGTGGCATAGTGGAAAACGTCATGTGTGCTAGCGGTTGGGGCTTTCGTTGGCATTTACCCATAGATGTGGTTTGGGTTGATGCTTCTCAGGGCTCTGTGGGCGTGTACAGAACCAGCTTGATTGACATCTCCCTGACTCTCCTATTGTGCAAGTTGATGCAGTGCAGAACATTTTCAGCCCAAATTCAACATGGCAAAAATATATTTTATTTTGGAGGTAATTTAAGTACTTTTATTCTTTCATCTTAAAGTACCCATGAAACGCTTGCATGGGTCGATTTTGGGCTGTTTTTATACCAGAAGTTCTAATGGATACATTCTGCTGCCAGAAATATATAAATGTGTGGTTCCTGACTTATAGAAGTTACTCACAATATAAGTGCTTTCTGTGGGCTAAAGTAGCTATAGCTAGTAAAACTCATTGAATACTATTTTTTTTAGGAGTGAGGGTTAGTAAAATGTGCAATGATTGGCTGTGCTAATGACTCACTCTCTCACACACACACACACATTTACATACTCTTAAAGCACAATCGCTCATTTGCACTCCCACTAACAGATTTCAACATGATTAATGGAGTTTTACTAAAGGCCAAAGCTCTTACTGCATCAGCAGCTATTGCCATGGCTACAATAAACAGCCCCACACACGCATGCATGTGCGCACACACACACACACACAGTCAACCAAGCCCTCACTGAAAGAGTGCACACACACAGTCTGTTTCTACTCAGGGTAGTTCAACCATTCATATTGAGCTAACACTTTAAAGCCACATGTTTAGATACATGTGACTAATGCTGTCATAGAGATGCGGTATATAGCTAGACAGACGCTATCTCATGAGGGCATGGGTTGCTGGCTCCTTAACGGCTAAGGAAAGTTCTGTCAGGGTGTCGTTGTTATGTCCAACTGTCTGACTGAGGAGGGTTTATGAGATTAGCACAGCTGTACATCTGCTAGAGTATAGAACATGCTACTGAATACTACATGCATGTCACACACATACTGTAAAATGATTTAGATTAGATTTATATTAAAAACTTGCTTGAAATAGATTGGGGTCATGTGAATGGACAATGGGTTGTGGGGTATTCACTTATGGAATCAACTTTCAATGACATTTAGACTTCATGCTGGTGGAGTGATTAATTCAAAATGTGACCGCACACATAAATCTGATAATAATAAGTGATGCTTCCATGGGAGTTGTATGAAGGTGAGTCTGTCAAATTGCATATACTACTGTATCTTGTGTTAATTGTATGCATGATGTCTTTCCAATAAACATCTCCTCAACAACGTTCTACAATGTTTTCTTGTATTGAACATGCATTGCAAGATTCAAATGCCGAGTGTTAAATGCCCTCAGGCCTGCATAAGGTCAACAACCTGCATAGAAGGTCAACAACACATTTTAGGATGATGTGAATGTTGTTATAGATTCATAGGTTATGTTTTGGAAAATATGCTGTACTGTATGTAAATAGACACATTGAAACATAACTGAATAATTGATATAAATCTTTGTATCCCTGTAACCCTTTTTTAACTGGTAAAGTGTTATATTTTGATGCTGCTTAGCCAAATATTAAAGTAATTTTCGAGTACGCCTGCTTAATTAGACCAAATAAAAATAAAAAATGTTTCCGTGCCCCCCACACATCAAAACGCACTGTGTGTACAAAAGCGTAGTACTACGGTTTTGTTGTGAGAGGTGTTTGTTACTTTGTTAATGTTCCTATTTACGGAGCCAGGGCTGTGTATAAGTAGCCTATCAGAAAATGTTTTCAACACGCGCAGAGATCGGTAAGATTGCGAAATGGAAGAAGATATTTGGTGAATATGACAGTGTATTAGCTTACAATTGGCTTGAAACGGCTGACTGTACCTTTAAACCTTTGAAAATGGGTCAATGTGTTACTTTTCTTAATTATGTTTGAAGTTAGAAACCAGAGAACATTCTTATTTTATCCTATTCAGCCCTATTAAATACAGTAACAGGAAAATGTAAGCCTGCTTTGTTGCATGTGAGCTACCAAAAAAAAAGTATTTTGTCAACACAGCCATCTTAATCCAAACTGAGTAATATTAGAATGACACATTTGTTTCATGGCACCAAGCTGTTTTCCTGCGTGTGTGTGTGTGTGTGCGTGCCCTGCTTTATTATCTAGGTCAAAACCTTTACATGGCACTTAATGGTATCTTTATCCACGGTGTACTTATTTGTTATGAGAGACCTTCCTTTCCATTGACTGCTATTGCCTTCAGTTGACTGCACACTGACCAGCTACATATATGTCTGTGTGTTTTCACTTCTCTGTATTCAGTTGCTTATCAAAGGGATCTCCTGAGGATTATAATATATATTTTAATTGGATATTGACTGAAAGGGAGAAAAAATAATTCTGCACCTTTGGCCAGTATAAATTAGATTGTGTCAATTATTTACATAAATGCACGACAAGCCTTACTGTTGGTGCGATAGAACTCTTCTGTGTGTGTGTGTGTGTGTGTGTTGTCATGGGCAATTTTTAGCCATTGTTTACTTCACGTAGTAGAAGATGTGTATTGATACAAATAGAAGAGCTATGCAATTGTACACAGATACTAATTTGTATAGTAAATGCACTATACCCACGTTCATCCACCTGCCAGCACAGACAAACACATTTGCATTGTCCTATGCGCGCGCACACACACGCACGCGCACACACACACACACACACACACGAATACACTCGCCGCCAACAACAACATTTGACTTGTGGGGGGCTGATTGGCTCCCCCGGTGTTGCTATGGGACTATGGTCGGTCTGCTCTGTCATTGGTCAGGGCTTGTGGGGGGGGAAGGGGGGCGGGGGGGGGGGGTTTAGAGAGGCTGGCTGACCCCACCACAGTCCTCCCGGCAGACGGGGTGTGTGTGAACAGAAAAGCCACACTGCAGCGTTTTGATCAGCTGACCGCTTGACTGACATCTTAATACACACACTGCGCTCATCGGCAACCTGATAATCCCTCATGAGCATTAATATCTCATATTTAGATGGAAATATTCATGCATATGTGCTGTATGAATGTGTGTGTCACGTATGTGTAAATCTGTTTTTGTAATCTCTCTGTGTGTGTGTGTGTGTGAGAGATGGATTACAGTATTCCTCTATTTGTTGGCCAGGTTTTATTTATTGAAATATGGAAGCCTCTTCTCAGGTGATCTTAGTGCAGATGCGTTCTTGCTGCATACAGTTCAATCATAGCAGCCCAGCCCTTATGTCCTTTTTAAATATGTGCTGTGTTTTCTTACCTTCTATCTTTTAGTTGAATCTGTTGGGAATGAATTAAACTATGCTCGACCTTGATTCATCTTGAAGGGATGTCTGGAGCAGATAAGGCTGGATGGCTGGGCGTGTGTGTGTGTGTGTGTGTGTTTGTGTTTGTGTTTTTGTTTGCCCTCATGTAGGCGTAGCCTCGTGAGACCACGCTGATCTTGCGAGCTTCAGTTTGACTTTGCCACAAGAATCAGTCTGGAGAGCTTGGAACTCGTTGTTTCAGGCCGGTAAGCCTAGTGTGTGTGGCCAGTCAGTGTCGTAGTTTAGCTACGGCCGTGGTTAAGGTGTGACGTAGGCAACACAACGGCAGGCCCTACCGGAGTTAACGTAGGTGATGCAATATAGCATCGGTTTTACAGACTTTGCTGATTCACAGGTCCATCCAATCACCTGCCAAGTTTATTTTAATTTTAAAGCGCCAGCCCTTTTGAAACCGTTTCAATGGACGGCTTCCCAGATGGATGTGTCTTAACGGAGACAGATATCTGGCTTGTCAGGTTAGGGCCAGCTATGCCTCAATGGCTTTCGCTCTAATGATGTGAGTTATAGAGAGCGATGCCCTAGAGCTGGTATAGTCAGGCAAGTGCCTTGCTCAAGAACCCTTTTAGACAAATTATGCGCACTCACTGTGCTGTACCACACACACACACACACACACACACACACACACACACACACACACACACACACACACACACACACACACACACA
>JAODOY010020389.1:0-25072 GCA_025399855.1 Forbesichthys papilliferus
TATATGTGCATAAAGAGATATACACTGTACCTCTATATGCACACATTGTTCAGAAACGCATTACCACCACTATTGTATGAAACATTGTGTAGTGCCTTGTAAAAGTACTACTTTTAGGCTATAGGATAGACAAGCAATTAAAACTACAAAGACAGGTCTCTAGCTCTATCAATCAATATTCATATTGTTACAGAAACTACAGAGAGAGAGAGAAAGAACGATTCAGGCACATTAAAAGAAACACAACTGATAAAAAACAGCCAATTTGATAAGTGGACAGTCAGCTCCAATGAAGGCCTCACCCAATATCCCGACCACCATATAGCCGACGAGGACTGCCATAAACAGAATACAGCACAGGATATCGGTGCAGCTCCTGGTGAAAAGAACACATCAACATATGTGGTGGGCATGCTGGAGGTTTAGATTCAAACGCGTCTCAAAGTGTGGTTGGAGACCCCTTTTGCATCACAAGTCTAAAAAAAGAATTGATCAGAATGATTTCAAAACTGAGATTTTTTTTTCTAAACTGGTTATTTCAAGTCTAATAGTATTAGCTTTGATGAAACAGTCTGGCCCACTGTGTGAGAGACCAACAACATTTTGAGAACCAGTGGACGGACGGACGGACAGACTCACCTTTTATGAATAGGCCCATTGAATGTAGGGTCAAACTGAGATGGTGCACCTGGTCAAAGATGACAAAAATGTAAATAAAAACAACACATCAGTCCTGAATAAATGGATAAGGAATAACAAAATTGATTTAAATGCAATGAAATAGTAATTATCAAATTACTTGTTCAAGTCATAATCACAATTTACAATTCGTTTTTGCTTATGCGACAAGGTATTAACAAAACTAGTTCCTTATGACATACGGTATCACACACACTACAAAACCACATACGCTCAAACTGCATAAGGAAATCACAACTGTGTGTGTGTGTGTGTGTGTGTGTGTTAACGGCAGACTGTCAAAGTCCTTCCCTATCTAAATCCAAATCCATTAACGGTAGTTTCACTCACAGTCTCTAAACATGTAAACAGTGGCCGCTGATTCATGACAAACTGTCAATATACAACATGGGGTGTAGGTGCGGAGATTTGTCTTTATAGAGACCATGACATTATACGACAGTATGGTAGGCCTGGGGATACTGGCCATGTCTGGTATTACATCTGCATTGAGTTGTATTGTATGCATATAGACCTTTCAAAGTCCAAGCAAGCAGTTCATTTTATATGTGTTTGCATCCCTATGACAGCAGGGTGTTGCTTAGCAATGAAAATAAGCTGCATCGTTATTCTCTAGGGTTAGTGAATGATATACTGTAAGCCTTTCACACCTCACTTAGCTTAGGGCTAAACGCATATCATTTTCATAGCCAAGAGGCTTGTGTTACAAAGTCAGGTCACTGGCCTATCCCGGGAATGTGGGGAGTAGCTTTTTGTGACATTGGGTGTAACATTGCCGATAAATGCCATACAACAACAAACAATACGAACAATACAATAAGAACTACAGGGGTAAAGAGAGGATTTTCACCGTCTCAAAACACATTCAATTCCTACGCCAGTCGGTTCTGCCAGCCGACTGTGCTGTGCGTGCTGTAGGTAGGGTTTCAGAGCTATACATTGAGGGTAATCGGTTACAAATGTCAGACATCAATCAGCTGTCAGTGAGTGAAATGCTCTATGAGAATATCTGCTCTGTGGTCGATAGTCCACATGCTTGTATTGTATTGCTTTAGACTTTTCCAGCTACCCAAAGACTCTGACCAATCAGAACCTCGGCAGACCCCTTGCCTGACATAAAGATAGATGCGCGCACACAGCGTGTCACAGGGCTTTGCAATGGCACACCAACCGGCTCCTGATGGAGGGAGCAAAGGTGGAGGAGGGTTTTTGGGTTGTTGATTTACAAAGTATTGCTCTCCCCTTCCTTCTTTACTTCATTTAACTAGCTCTTGCTTTAACTCTCAAATCCTGTAACAGCTTTAATTTTAGAATTGTGAGCAGAAATAATATGCAGAGGAATGTCACTCGTTTCCACACGAGTATGTGTGTATACATTGGATATAAACACCCCTGTTAAAATCACAGGTTTTTGTGATGTAATAGAATGAGACAAAGATGTGTAATGTCTGAACTTGTTCCACCTTAAATGTGACGTATAATGTGAATAATTACATGGAAAAACAAACTGAAGTCTTTGAGGGGGAAAAAATATAAAGAAAAACCTTACAATAACCTGGCTGCATAAGTGTGCACACCCTTAAGCTAATACTTTGTTGAATCACCTTTTGATTTTATTACAGCACTCAGTCTTTTTGGGTAGGAGTCTATGAGCATAGCACATCTTGACGTGGCAATATTTGTCCACTCTTCTTTGCAGAAGCGCTCCGAATCTGTCAGATTGCGAGGACATAGCCTGTGCACAGCCCTCCTCAAATCACCCCACAGATGTTCAATTGGATTCAGGTCTGCGCTCTGGCTGAGTCATTCCTAAACGTTAAACTTCTTCTGGTGAAGACCTTCTTTTGTGGAATTGGATGTGTGCTTTGGGTCGTTGTTTTGTGCCAACATTGCCTGGTATTTGCAAATGTTCATAATTCCCTCCACCCCGACTAAAGCCCCGGTTCCCGCTGAGGGAAAAACATCCCCAAAGCATGATGCGGCCACCCCCATCTTTCTCTGTGGGTATGGGGTTCTTTGGCTGGGCTGTAGAAACAGTGGATTGTTTTATCAGCACACACGTGGAATGGGCAGATAGCAAACCATGGGTAAATATTTTCTGAATTTGACAAAAGCTTATTATCATAATAAAAAAACAAAGTAACTGTATTAGAGAGCTCAGCCAATCATCCATGCAAACAAAAAGGAAGTGGGGAGGGGCTTCCAAGACAATCAGAATATCTTGTCCGTTTTGTACTGCTGACTGTACCTTTAAGTGGACAACATCTGAGGGCACACAACACATTTTCTTTGATTAACAACTCTGACAAACAGAATGCAACCAGTGACGTAAACCATTGGAAGCTAATACAAATTGTCATATTCCGCAAGTATCGCCTCACAGTCTGTCAATTGTCCGTTCTGTGCGTGTGTGCTGAATACAAATCCTGTGTTTGCACATCCACCTGACTACTGCTCTAAAGTAAAATTTTGCTGAGATTATAGTCGGATTCTGTATTCACACAGATGGTGGACCAATGTGACCAGTGGGAGTGGCTAAATGCAATGACGTTTATGCTATGCATTTAAGTAAAGTGTTAGATGAAGTGATACAAGCAGTTGTAGCAATGCTGATTGGTTAAAGGCTGTCCAATAGTTTCAACATTACCCAGAGATCTAGGCCCAGTAGGATGCAGCCACTGCATTCCCCAATGGAGGGTGTCTAGACCCTGGTCACAAAGTGAATTTTGGGTCTGGTTACACCAGGTAACCAATCAGAAGCTGCACCAAGTAAACGTCTCACAGAAAGTGTTTTATAGTATTTTTAAACTACAAAATACAAAACACTAAAGTATTTTGATACAAAATATAAATCAGTTTTTAACAACGCTATCAAGTACAAAATACTATTTTGTATTTCAAATACATGTATCATTAATACTGCCCATCCCTGCTCATGCCTCCTTGCAGCATGCCTAATGCACGTTCACGCAGATGAGCAGGGACCCTAGACATCGTTTTGCTGTTTTTCACTCTCAGGAGAAAGATCTCTTTAGTGTCCTACGTCTTTAGAACTGTGACCGTAAATGTCTACCGCCTGTAAGCTGTTAATGTGTTACAACCTTTCCAAAGGTGCCTGTTAATTAATTGCTTATGGTTCATTGAACAAGCTTGAAAAACATTGTGTAAACCCTTTACAATAAAGATCTGTAAAGTTATATGGATCTTTACTTAATGATCTTTGAAATCCTGAAAAAGTGTGTGTGTACACACACACACACACACACACACACACACACACACACACACACACACACACACACACACACACACTTTCAGGATAGGATTTCTATTCTTTGTCAGCGGTCAAAAGTATAAAATCAGCAAGGCATATATACACTGGGGGAGAGAGGCCAATTCAGATCTTAGACAAGAGAGTGCATAGTCAGAGTGTAGGGTTATTTGAATGGGATTTGAATACTTCAGCAAAAAAATCCCAACAAGCCCTTTGTGGAAAAGCTGAAAACTTGCATGGACAACCTGATAGTCGTATAGCCAACACCAAAACACATTGTCCTTCTCTAGGTTATCCTGTTTGCAGGAAATGTTACACTCACTCACATCAAGACACATTTGAGTCATTCAGTTATTTTGGTGTAGAAAACTTTAAGTTGACCACTTAAACAAATCTAATGTTTACCTAAATATTAGCATTGCCATCTGGCTCCAACCGTGTGTATAGTTTATATGGATTCAGAATACAGCGCATATGGCTCAAAATTCATAGAAATCTACGCCTTATAACAAGGTAGGCCCTCTCTTCACACAGGAACCTGTTTATCAGCCTCAGCTGCTTATGCCAAGTATCAGATTTCAGCAAGTGACCCCTGTGCCAATAGACAACTTACATCATTATATCTTCACTACTGGCTCACACACTTTGCAAATAGACAGCTTACATCATTAAATGTTCATGGTACAGTAAATCTACTAATTTGACATTGGCTAAAGAGCACGGAATTGAAACAAGTGAATAATCAATGATTATTCATTTTCTAAATTGATGTAGCCTATTCAATACTCACCAGCAATAGCTGGATAAGATTATACAAGTACATATTTTGCACCATGGAGTAGTCATAGGCCTATATTCATCAGTGATAGAAAACATTGTTATGAAGAGAAGAGCTAGATAGAATAGCACCCACTTGGTTTACTAGATTTTAAGTTTCTTTGTGACATACTGTCCAGAGCCCTTTTAACGCAAAAGATGACAAATAACAAAAGTATAACATTTAAAATGAACAATTATACTGCCATTACTGATTGGTTAGTAGGGTCGTTATCACAAAGCCTTTTTTATGCCAAATTGAACTATAGCTCTCTGTATTGTTTGATAACCCTAATTTAGCTATAGGCCCATATTTCTTCTCCCTAGCCTAACTCTTTACCAAATGTCCAGCAGCATGCCTTGAACACATAATGGAGAATGTGGCTCCAAGAAATGTCTTATACATTCACTAAATCCTACTTTGTATATAGGGCCCTGACAGGTCGTAAAGCCTACAGGTAAATTCTGATAAGCCTATATCTCACCAGTGGCTTGACAACAGCCTCTGACCAGGAAGACCGAAAAAAAAATGCTTGCCAGGTCTAAAATTTGTTTAAACATTTATTTTTTTTATTATAGACTTGAAAACCTTAGGCCTCCAGCCTTTTACTATCTACTGTATCCATCTATAGTAGATAGATTTCTAAAATACCATCTACTTTAAAAGTGAACCAAACTGTCAAATGCCAACATAGCTTCCTGTAAACTAATTAACATCCTGTCTGCATATCTGATTTAAAGGGTGGAGGGCCGAACGATACAGAACAGGTTTTGCCTATAATATTGTAATGCATCAACCCAATAGGTTATATTTAAAAGGGCCAAAAACCACTTTAATACCATGAAATGCAGAGCTGAAATGGTGTCTAGAAATAAATACTGTATAATTAGCCCCTGGGCTCCATCTCTCTAGATGGGTAGAATAAATGAACCTTTCTTAAATGTACAGTATAGTGTGTACTCTCAGATCTGGATCTGCGAATGCCGATAATTGGCTAAATTAACTTTAACATATCGACCGATACTAGGTTTATTCTACTTCTTCCCTGGCACTAGAAAACACGCAGCAGGTTTTGCATGCAGCTATGCATGGTCACATAATCAGCAGCCCGTAACAACATACCTACAGTACTATTTACCACTGAGGAGGATTTGTTTTACCTGCTTTTAAACTCCCACACTGTCAATAGACTAATGACTCCAGACACATTTAAAAAGTCAACAGTCAACATGGAGGCCGGTACCAGCTCACACACACACACACGGCATTGCCAAACGATATATACACACACACGTTACACCTCTATACACCTGAACACCACATCCGTATGTTCTAATTGAACATTTCATTTAATTTCACAACCATGGGCGGTATTATTAAGTGTTTCCTCCCCCCAATGCCTTATTCAGCATCCACTCTTCTGGGAAGGCTTTGTAAAGTATACACGTCATGCTGAGCTAGAAAAAATGACAATGAAAACCAAAAAAGACCCTGCCCTAATTCTCCAGTACGCCATTATATGCTGTGGTATTTCAAAGTCCCCAAACCATGAACCAAGCCCATTTCTGGAGAAAGCTTGAACTCTACAAATACAAATACCCCTCTCCCTTCAATGACATATTTTTTTTAAAGCATCTGTCAGCTTGCACTTTTAAGTTGAACCATTGATTCTCCTAGACATTTTCACTTCAAAACATGATACATAAATATAGTTTATGGCACTCACACACACCTGATCAGCTTAAGGCTGTAAATAAAACAAATGTGTTATGGCTGGGTCATTGACAGCATATTTTACACTTGATTTTCCCAAAGCAGCATTTGTACTGTGTGTGTGTGTATATATATATATATATATATATATAGCCTATGGTAGCAGAATGTTCATAACAGGCATCAGGAATAGTCTCTTACCCCCACACAGTAGGCATTAGGTCATTGCATTTTTATTCCATGCTAAATGGTTGAAGCAGTTGTCATCTTTAAAACATATTTTCTATACATATTCCTTTACTGACATCATGATTTGTGCTCCCATGACTCTTGACTTACTGTTGTAAATGTGCACCATGTACACTGAGATTTAAAGTACACTGTAATATTGATACGACAGAAGGACTTGTCATTATGATTATACTGACGTGTTCGTTGCCATATTTGCTTTTGAGAGATAAATGAAGGGTTTTCATTAAGTTACCAGCTTTAAAAAGTGGCATTAGTACTAATTGTTTTTAAACATGCACGGTTTTGCAAATGTTAAAGATGATTCAAGAAATATACCAAAGTTACTTCAGTAAAAACTGTAGTCCTCATTCTTGATATAGTAAAGGACTAGTGGGGTGTGAAATAATAGGCTTTCTGCTCGCTCCCAATTCTTGTCCTAGTGGTTGAAAGGTTGTGGGATTCAATCCCAAAACATGATTAGTCAGCCTACCTGCTCCTCAATATTAATGTACTTGCTGTAAATCTCTCTGGATTAAAGCATCTGATAAATTACTCAATTGTTATAAAGCTATTTTGCAATAAGACCCAACTCTGTGAGATACCCACAGGGAGTAGAGTAAACCTTTAATATCTCGGTAGGGAAATGTATCTTACAGACAATAGTCAAACATAAAATCACCCACAGCAATCAGTCATACCAATACAATTATGATCATCGGTGTGGCTCTTACAACTTGTTTAAAAAAAAACAATGGCAGCTGGAACAAAAGACTGAATCTGTTTGTGACCATTCTAGGGAGGCCATACCTGCAGCTTGATGGGAGCAGTTTAAACTGTGAGTAAAGGATGTAAAGGAGTAAAGAATAGTTATGTAAATGCAGTAAGTAAATCCAATGCCAGCAACCTGTGACTGCTGAGAAAAAAGGGGTAGCCTACACTGTAGAACAATAGTCCCACAGTATTTGGTGATTCTAACATCCTCATATTTATTGAGTTTCTTTTCCAACCCTAACATAACATGGACTGGACATACTGGACAACCCAGAAGTAACTAACAATGTTTAAAAAACATCAAGGCCAGTTTGGCAGCTTAAAGTTTCCGGTAACTTTCCAGGATGTCACAAGGCCAGCTAGAAGTTAGGAATTACATACAGACCTGTGTGTCCTAACTTTAAACACCTGTTCCAATTGTTAAGGCTACAATCTATGAGGTGCTCACATCCATTTATAGAAGACAATCCAAGTCAAAGATGATTGAGACATTTGTTCAACTGACTCCAGATGTTTAAAGCAAATAGACTGTTTTATGAAATATTAAAATTAATTGATCTCAAAGAGGAAAAATGCTTTGTATCATCGATATAGATGAGTTCCATCTGCAGACTGGGCAGGTGAAGGAAACAACACAGAGCAACACCACAGTTACAAATGGGCCAACACAGTATTCAAAGTTTCAAACCCATGCAGACACACCCATTTAATATAAATTCAAATGTTATACTGTACATATAGATAGTGTAATAAAAAGGAAATCTGAATGTAAAATTTGTACTGACATTCTATTAACATGGAATGTAGCAGAGTTTAAACTGACAAGAAGCTTAGTCAATTCTTTGAATGTATTTAGTATTGAATATAGGTATGTATAGGCCTTGTAGGACAAGGTCTTAAGGAAATCATTAGCCTTCCCAACGGTTGCTACCTTTTAACAAACAACAAAAAAAAAATGTAAACCAATGATTTTGTGTTAATTTAGAGACAGCATTAATGCAAGCTACAGTTGTATTAATCAAAATATAGCCTACATAATTAGAGCTATATTTAATGAAGATATAACATAAGAAATTAGACGTGGGTATTCAAATAAAACCCCCCAACACGAGAAGTCGTGTAACAATTCCAGGAATCTATATTCTGGAAGAATGACATCCCCTACACCTTAAGACATCCACGACCTGTTTAAAAAAAAAAAAATTGGACATGGGTTTGTTTTCTGGTAGCCTAACAAATATACCTTAGTAAAAATGCCTAATAAAAAGTGATGAAAACAAATGCAAGAACTGCATGACAACCACTGTCGCATCTTGAAATTAAAAGCTTAAATTGTCTGCTGTCAAACAGAATAAACAAGTTTATAATAATATCCTCGGGTAACAAACGCGGTTAACTCACCATACTCTGTTTCAGAATCATCTTCCTGTTTTTTACCCATTTTATTAGATTCCTTTTCTTAACAGCTAAAATCCATATAATATTATATAAAGAAACTGTTGAAACGGAGGCGCAAATAAACAATGGATCGTGCGTATTACCAACTTGGGAAATCTTTCTTCCTTGGTAGCTGGTACGTGACGTCACCGGCGCACCTGTTGGGAGGATGCGCGTTAACAGTGTGCAGGTGCACCCGCTTAACGCCCCCTATAGGTAGTTACGTGCACATTAACAATTGCCCTGAATTGATCTAAGCAAAATAACGTTCGTCATAGCATAGAAAGAACATAGATCCAATACTAACATCTAACATTGACACATTTGTATTGCTTACCGGAAAATAAACTAGCATAGCCTATAGTTCGGTTTAGCTTCACTGCATTAGATAGGAAAATGTACAGCCAATATCTAATATACAGGCTAGATTTCTTATTTTTAATGTATGCAGTTAGGTTCCTAAACAGCTTATAGTGCTTACCATGTATATTGTATTTATTGCATTTATTATGTTTTGTATCTACAGTATATTCATGTTTTCAACTGTAAAGGCAACGTGACAGCCGGAGAACAATTATTTAATTGTATTTTAATACAAATGACAATAAATCTGAAATCTGAATCTGATGTAGTAGTTGTGAAATGACAATTTCCCAAATAAACATTTAATAAACACATTTATTATTTTGAATGAAGTACTAGACAAAACATCGGTATAAAAACTGCAATAATAAAAAAAAAAAGAACGTTATATACAGGTTCATGTTGAGTATGACCATTTGTTATTGTAGTGCCTCAAAATGTGTTTGGTTATTTTGGCACACACTGCTATTCATAGGAGTTGCATACTCCTAGTGCACAAACGCTCATGACTTTGCGCATTGACTGTGCACATGATGGCGTGATCGCCAAGTTCATTCAGTCTTGCGAGACCTGCAAGGGTGGCGAAGCCCGCAAGTGAAAGCGCACGCCACTGGTTTCACAACCATGACAATAAACTTTAACATTGATGGGTTAAATGTACTTACTAATACTGACTTCATAAGAAATGGACTATTCCACTAAACCAGTCAAGGACATTAACAGTTAGGGGCTTTCATTTCCCTTCCATGTCCCAGTAGTCCTTTGTGTATTTAAAATTGATGAGGCCTAGCGCTACATGGAGAGTTAGCAGCTTCCAGACATTATTATTCCAAGTTCGGGTCCTGACTCCGGGCAGGCCTCCAATCGAGCGAGCCTGCTCTGCTCTAAGGCGATGGCCTCAGCCGAGTGCTTGCACTTCTCTGACCCACACTGGCAGGTGAAATACTTGCTCTTGATGTCCCAAAAGCGATCTCCATAATCAAACCTGAAGACACAGACAAACGGACATGATATTCCAATGTATATAAACATGAAATGCATTAGTAGTGTTTTGTTTTGTTATGATTGTGTGAGTGACGAAATTTTTGTAGCAAAAAACAGCAATGGGATATATTATTGGCTAAGAATCTTTCCATTGTGGCTGAAACATAAAAATAAAGAAAGAAATTTAAACAAGAAAAATGCAGTTATTCCTGAGCAACATTACCGTTTTAAGTTCAGGGACCCAAACCTTGCTTTTCAAACCCCCTAGGGATGAACATGTTTTAACTACCGCTAATAAAGTAAAAATAGAGTCAAGACCCAAAACACTGAAAGAGTAAACGAGAAGGATGGGTGAAAGAAATATATAATAATAAACATTCCTTTGCTTTGCTATAGTGCTTCAGAACTAGGCCTGTCACGATATACTACTGTATTTTTCTTGGCCGATATAGTCCCAGAAACAATTGCGGTAAAATATTTCTTTGTTAGAATCATGTAAATATAGTTCCACTATGGTCATGTGACACATTGTTAGTTATGATTGGTTAAATCAATGAATTGCTTGGCTAAGTATTAAAAATAAGCCTTTAAGCAAAACATTCAATAAAAAAAAGGCACTTTCACATTCATTCTTTCAAACATAGTTGGCTGTAATTATGCAATCGTCTGGAAAAAACACCTATTAAAACCTTGAGGAACACTTCCTTCTCCTGTCGCTGGCTGGCCCCACCTTTTCCATGTCTTTTTAAATCAAATGTTTTTGCAATGCCGGTTTCAACCACACAGGCAAGTCCAGATACAAATCGAGGCATGTACTGTACCTTTATATACAAAAAAACAATAAATATGAATTACAAATTCCCCCGAGGTATTGAAGGTATTCACATAGCAGCGAAAACACACATTTTCGAATTATAGAAAAATTTGAAAGGAGCATTATTGCAATGCATTTCAATAGAAGCTCAAATGCAATGCTTCAGGTCTCGAACACAAACAGCATTTTACTGTGGAGGCTGGCGTAAGCAGCGCCCAGACAAATCTACCATGCATGGCCTGAAACAAAGTCAATTAACCCCAAAACAGTTAGCTGCAGAAATGCCGCTGTGGGACTTAAATAGGTACTTGGGAATTAACGTAATATACTCTAAATACCCATTAACAGCCTCAGAGAGAAATAATGGACAATAGTATGGTGAAATTCGTGGACCTCCTCATTGGCTTACATGGAACCCTGGGTCTTTCTGGCCTGTATAAAGGGTTAAAAGCTTCCCCCCCCCCCCGCCTCTGTTAAATGGTCTTCTCTCTGAGCTGAGCATGGCTGCCACTCACCCTAGCTCCTGTCCACTGAGGATGTCTCTGGAGCTGAAGAAGGCGATGCGGGGAAACCTCAGGTCCTGGTGCAGCATGAACACTCTCACCGGGATGAGGTTGGGGTCGCACAGGTGGTTGATGAAGCGACTGATGTTGCCATAGTAACGGGCGTCAATACAATACACCTCCCCGTCCTAGCAGGTAGATGCACGGGAATAAGCAGATGATTAGGTCCAGGAGTCAAACTAACTCTTTAACATAATAACAACATAATAATAATAATAATAATAAAAAAACAATTGATTTGTTTTGCTTTATTTTGCTTCCCAAAACAATACACTGAAATAAAATAAATACATAAATAAATACAAACGTAGAGTAAAAAAAAAAAAAAGAAGCCAAATCAAGCTTTCAGACACCTTTATAAAATTGTGACTGCCCCCTACAGGATATCACGTGCTATTGCAATTTTCTTTTTGCAATTATTTGGAAACGACCGAATGTCCTATTAGCGTCAAATCTGAACAGGTATTTAAGGCACCTTATTGTCCAGATCAAACAGGTAGGAGTCATCCTCTCTAACATCTGCCTCTGCATCAGAGATCAGCTCCCCGACATACCTGTGGCCAAAGAGTGGAAACACATAATTTACCTTTACATCTGACGTTAAAGGCATAGTCTGTGATTGTCAGCCAATCGTCAGCTAGTCAAGATAATCAAATATCGCTATTAGTTTTTTATTTTTAATACATTTGCAAAAATGTAAAACATACTTTTTTTGTTATGTGTAGAATTGTGAGCAACATTTTTTTTAAATCCATTTTGGAATAAGGTTGTTACATAACAAAATGTGGAAAAAGTGAAGCGCTGTGAATACTTTCTGGATGCACTGTATACTTGGCTCCATAAAAAGGAACATAAACACGGTGAACACCGCTCACAACAACAATGCTCTAGGCCTTGCAATGTGTTTCCAACGAGTGAGGTAGAGCTTCTGCAGGAGCTTGTTTTGATTTGAGCTCGAAGTTAGCAAAGCATTCTCGAGAATTACAGACCCTGCCTTTAGTGGCTTCCCTCTTTAAAGGACGGTTTATTAAAATTTTACAAGTAAAAATGTTTTTAAATAAATAAATTAAATAAATAAAACAGCGAGAACAAATGTATTTAACCAATTGGTTGCTTATCAATATCTGACAATGCCTGAGTGAATGGTAACACCAGGCTCAATGTGACCTAAAGCTCTACTCTGACTGCCACACTTACTCGCAGATGAAGCTGCCCTGCGGAATGTCCTGGAGGGCACGCACCCCCCAGCCCATCTTCTCTGTTCTGTACAGCTGAAGACGAACTCTAGGGGGACAAAAGACTGGGTGTACTGGAGCATAGATGTTTGTTTTTTTGGTTGCTATATTACCATTCACACACTGTGTGTGAATTACATTCACACACCGTGAATGGTAATGCTAAACACAAGTTGCAGTCTGCGTTAATATAATTGAACAAAAAAACAAGAAACTCACTTGATGCCGGCCTGCACCACTCTGTTCTTGCATGTTCGGTAGCAAGCACAAGCCAGGTTACATTCAAATATGAGCGGCGGTTCAATCTTGTTGAACTCCTGAAGCAATCGCTGGTCCTATAAAACCAAGAAGGGCAACAATATGGATGCATTAGTAAAATCGGTTAACCACGATTTAACTGACCAATTAATTTGGTGTATAAGCCACACCCAAGGATCAGAACAAACCCAAAATAAAATGGGGTATTTCTAAGTTATAGAAGGGCAGTATATTTGTTTCTTAATAGCAACTACAATAATGTTACCATTAGGGTTATTCTACGTGTAACTTCTACTCCATATGCTCAAGGCAAAAAAAAAAAAAAAAAAGAAAAAGCAATGTTCAATGTCAGAAAATCCCAGAAATAAATATTTCCACGACTATTTCAGCATACCTTGTCGTACCAGCAGCGAATACTGAGCTGTCCACACAAACAGTTGCTGGAGGAGCAGTCATCTGTACAGCCACAGTGCTGAGGGCAAGACCGTCATAAATGAGACGCGCTCACGCCTCGGGCAGCATGTGCGAGAGCTCATTAGAAGGTTCGGTGCTGCCGTACCTGCAGGTGCGTGATGTTGCGGTCGATGTTCATGGCTGAGGTTTCACAGTTCTCCGAAATGTATTTGTAGTCTGACGGGCAGCCCTCTTCGTCCACTGCGTTCACGCAGGGGATGGGTACGTTTTCGTAACCCTGGGCAATGTCACTGAGGGACAAAACAAGTCCGCCGGCTGTGACAAACATGCTTAGATAACATGATTTTACAAAGGGTTTAACGTTCATTTCCCAATTAAAACATTTTAATCTCGACGTGCCAGTTCTACTCGTTCATTAGGCTTGGACGGTGCCACAGTATTACGGTGTGCTTGTACATATTTACTAATCCCGAATGTAGCATTTTCATTTTACGGTCAAAAATGCATTACTCTCTTTTGCTGCCATCTTCTGGGGGATTAGTGCTATGACATAACATTTACATTTTCCAGCCGGAAGGTCCTGGGTTCAAACCCCGGTGCTGACCTACCTGTAAAGCATCCTTGAGCAAGATGCCTAACCCCTAACTGCTCCCGGTGGTTGGTCACACCTTGCATGGCAGCGATCACCATCGGTGTATGAATGTGTGTGTGACTGGGCGAATGTGAGGCTGTAAAGCGCTTTGGATAAAAGCGCTTTATATAAATGTGCCCATTTTCCATATACCTATCCTAGCCAATAAGGACCACAGGCCTGCTAAAACAGGGCAGGGCCATCACATAATTGAAGAATAAATTACACCCACCTACTGACGATCCTTTCCGTTCGAAGCATACGATTGGCTATGCCTCTTCGGAGTTTCCTGTTTATCTGTAGCGCCACCCAGACCGGCGTGTCAGTGCACGCTAGGGATAGAGGCGTGTCCCCTTCCCGGTTAACGACGTCAATGTCCGCCCCCCTGGACAGGAACAACCTGCGATGGAAGTGACGTGGTGTAGCCATGTAAGCACCTGCTCGGATGTTCGAGGTAACACGGAAAAATGGCGACACCCAATGGCATTCGATGGGTTGCCGTGATGGGATAACAATGTAACGTCATGTTATTAGCCAAAGCCAATAAACGTACTCTACTTCTAAGTTATGAATGGCCAATAAATGGATTGGCAGAGTACATAATGGCACTCAAGCGGTTGCCTTGACAGAATAGTCTCGCAGAGCCAGCCTTTACTTGTGTACAGTGTAGGACACAGCACTAGCTAGCAGTGTGAATGCAGTAGAGGAATACAATACAACTCAGTGACCAAGTCAGACTTTAAACTTACTGAGGAATTCTTAGGGAAACTTATCAACACCAGACTGGCTGTATGCGGGTCTTGTAAATATGTTAACTAGTACTAGTATGGTTAGGCCACTGCTTAAAATAGAAAGGGAAAGATTGAAATTGCATTAGTGATTAGTAGTGCTAATGAACGGAAGAAACTCATGGTCACATTTACTGGCCTTATTATAAAGACAATAAATGTTCACTGACAATCCATTTATTGGTTAATGGCCACTGATGAGTAATAAATTACCACTGCGGAGTAATAAATGGCCAATAAACAGGCAAACAGAGCACAGGGCCACTTACGTAACACACTCCAGAAAGCCCTCGCGGGCCGCGATGTGGAGCGGCGTGTCTCCGTGAACATTAACCGAGGAGAGGGAACAGCCGGCGTTCAGCACCAGCTCGGCTATGTCCACACTGCCGGCGAACGACGCCCAGTGGAGACACACGTTCATCTCCTGGGGGGAAACATATGGGGCGGGGGGGTGTGGGGATGGGGTGATGCATAACACACAAAAAAAAGACCCACTGAAATAAGTAGAAGATTACTTTTATTTGGAGGAAAGGCCATGAATGTGCAAGGGAATCTATCATTCCTATAAGGCTGAAGATAACTGATAACTGTAGAATGCCACCTTAAAAAAACAACTAAAAAGTATAGTAAGCTATTGTAAGCTAATTGTAAGATAAAACACTATGTGTAAATCACCAAATATCTCCTCGCATTTCGCCATCTTATCATTCTGTGTGTGCTGATATAAATTATCCGGTACTTCTACACAGCCCTGGCTCCATAGAATAGGCCTAAAGTGGCAAATACCACTCACAACAACAATGCCCTTGGCTTTGCAATGCATTTCAATGTGTGGGGTGGAGTCTGTTTTGAGTTGAGCTCAAAGTTAGCAAGCGTTCTCAGGACTGACCAACCCCGCTTTTAACAGTGACCCACCTTGTCTTTGATGGTGACATCTGCCCCCCTGTTGAGCAGGGCTCGGATCACATCAACGTGCTTGTGTTCCGCGGCCCAGATGATGGGCGTCCAACCACCGCTGTCCTGTGACGGCCACACCGCAGAGATCAATTAGAATGGGTTTTTAAAAAGTTGGCGTCAGCGATTGTGAGCTAATAATCCTTTTATCAGATTCACCAAATATCTCCTTGCGGTCCGCGCTAGCTTACCGTTTACTGTGCGTGCTGAATAAATTATCCGGTACTTTTACAGAGTCATGGCTCCATAATTTGGAACATAAACAAAGTGGTGCAGGCCGCACACAAGAACAATCTCATAGGCTTCGCAATGTGTTTCCGTGTGGGGTGGAGATTCTGAAGAAGCGCCCTATTGCGTTAAAAGGGAGATGTTTTGTCCAACCTAGTTACAGTAACTAGGTTGGACAGGTGAAAGGGGCGGGGCTCTGGATCGGTCAATTGAGACTGGCACGCGTGCAATTGGGGAAACGACCACTTAGTGCGGAGATGAGAACAGTTGATATTACATTTGGATACAAGCTATTGAGTCAGTGCTTTTTAAATAAGTGTTCCTTAACCAGAAGATCTACAGGGAATATCAGAATGTAACTCTTACCTGAGCATTTATGTCCACCTGGCCCGTCTCTAGCAGCATGTTGACGATCTCCAAGTTGCCACGCTTGGCTGCATGATGGAGGCCTGTATAACCATCATCTTCCTGGGGGACAGCGGGAGCATGAACAGGGTGAGGAGGAGGAGAATGTGCCACTGCACTTTGGTACCCCCATGAGAGCCATGTAGAAGAGAGTTGCTCCAATGGACGGTTGTTTTGATTTCCCACAGCCAGCTAGTAAGCTAGCAGTTCCACAGAAGACGTGACTGACTTAGCGGAGTAAAGCTGTGTGTCTAGTTAAAGTCATCAATGCACGTAGTTCGCCTTGAATACAACTGACTTCTGCACCCGTCATTGCGTAATGTATAACTTACCGAAATACCGGAAATGCGTTTAAAAATCATATCAGTCATTGAAAAAAATATAGCGGTTTATGTTGATATTGAATTATTGTCCAGCCCTAGAAGTACTCCATAAAAATAATATAGTAAATATAAATTGATGCATTTTTTGACTACTAATTACCAAAAACTGAAGTTATGGATCTGTATTTATCGGTTCAAATTGCCCCCTCCAAGATCTTCTTGCGTGAACGTGATTTCAATAGGTTTGAATCAGAGTTATGAGTAATATTATCTCACGGTGATGGTCAAATAGGCTATGTGTTTCAATGTAATAAAGCATGTATTATGTCTTTAGTGCTACAACAAGCAGCGGTTGAAATTGGACATCACTGTAAGATTTGTGGATACCAATCATGCTTCACATTTACAAGAAAACATTGTCTTTCCAACAGTATTCAGGTAATGTACTGTAATGCAAAAAAGACACTCACAACATGGTAGACCGAAGCACCGCTCTGGACCAGGTAGCGAGTCACCTCCACGTGGTTATTAACAACTGCTTCCAACAGAGGGGTCCTGAGTTCCTTATCTTGGGCATCCACTTTGGCACCTGCCTAGAGACACAATTGTAACACAATGGCCGATTATTAAACATTAAAAAATAAAAATAAATAAATAAATACCTTAAAGGAAATTAATATTAATTATAATAATAATCATCTTTATTTATGTAGCACTTTTCACATAGAATTGCAGTTCAAAGTGCTTTACAGAGAGGGAATACGTCTACAGTTGTTTCCCGTAAACAAATACAGAAACAGAGAGAAACAACATTAATAACAATGGTTAAAGGAATCAGATTAAAAAAATGAATTAAAGAGAAAATGTATTAATGACTTTTCCCGCAGTTCAAATCTGTCTATAGCAGTCAGTTCTCTTGCGCCCTAAATGCTCTTGAAATGCATTTGTAGTTATTATGAACAACAGGGTTATGTCAGTAATACCTTGTTGATCATGGCAAAGTTGGTGTGAAGCATGATGTTTCAACCATTTCATCCCATGAACATCATGTCCTGCCAACTGACAACAGAACACAGAGCCAGTGTATTGCGTGCAGACCTCCCACCTGCACTAACATATAGCAGACCTCCTGCAGACCTCTCCGGGCAGCAGCATGGAGAGCCGAGCGTCTGTTCTGAGAGTCTGGCTGGTACGTTGGGTCTATGCCATCCACTGGAACACAAGTACGCACGGGAGTATTAATTACACAAATCTATAAATACAATTCCGTTACCCAATATTCACTGGGTTACTGTGACAATGATGCTAAATATTCCCGTGGAAATACTGTATTTATTATTAACCAATACATTCTGCATATATGGGCTGACACAGGATGTGTAGGTGTATTTATCTTATTCATTATTTAGTAATGAATCGTGCATTATTATTTTAATTAGACGTGCCTGCTCAGGACGTGCATCTGAATTATTTTGAATACACATGTACAGTGACCATAAATCATTCTTATAGCTAAGCTTTTGTATTGTATTGCATGGTTCAAAGTGACTGCTCAACGTAGATGTTAAAAGGTTACAGTCCAGTGTGGGATGAAGGTTCCTACACACAAGCCCAGGCTGTAGAAAATGGAAGGATAACACACTATAGTTTGCCTACTCACTCAGCATGAGCAGTACTCTTTGCACTTCGCCTTGCTTAGCAGCAGGGTAAAGTTGGCGCGGGTGGAACCGCAGTTTCTTCCTCCTGGACAATCAGAAATGAGAAATACATTTTTATTTATTTTATTAAATTAAAAAAAAGGAAATAATAATAATGTTAATAACAAAAACAAAAAATGTGTTAAGGGGAATGTAGCAGAAGTCCAGCTAACCAGCACTAGCTCAATGAGAGAAGTAATTAGTCTGTCACTATATAATTGACAGGGTTGGGTAGGTAACTTTAAAAAAAAAAGTAATCCGTTACAGTTACTAGTTACCAGACTACAATTGTAATCAGTAACGTCGTCTTTGGATTACCTCAATTTAGTAACATAATCTAGACATAATTAGATTTCTTACACCTCAATTTCTTTTTATTGTAATGCCAAACGTAATTTACTGTGTTGGCGCACCAAATGTTTCTATTTATGGGACCATCTAAAATGCTCAGGTGATCAGATTAAAGTAGGATTTAATTTCAATTATTGATAGACATTAATGAAAGCTTAAGAGAACAGACCATTGTTAACAGTCCCTTTTACATTTCAAAGTAGTCCTAGAAATATCGGTAATCATCTAATTGAAACAAAATAAAAAATAAAATGAGAATTACCTGTAATCTCATAATACTATTTTAGATGTAACTTTAAAGGATTAGATACTGTTTTCAGTTACTTCCCAACCCTGATAATGGATTGCTAAATACATATTTAAAATACATTAGAGCATCTGATAAACATATCATCACCAACATTAGGTTCTACAACCCCAAGGCCAAATGTTAAAACGCATTTGCAAAGCAACATCCATAACCAACATATCATGTCTACAACTCCACAGCCAAACCTAACCTCTCTACGTCTTGCGTGAGAATGGCCTTCTGCAGCGCCGCCCTGCTGGGTCCGGGCGGTAGTGCGCTGGGGCAGATGGGCTTCCCGTTAGGGAAGAACAAGGAGGGTCCCACGCTGTCCACTCCCTCCTCCCCTGGGGTGATGGCCACCGGCTGTGGGGGCAGCTGTTGCTGCTCCACCTCACGTGCTGGCATGCCGTGACCTCGCATTCGTGCACTGTACAAGACAGTTAAAACAGCCTCGCAATTGTCCTATTGATGTTATATATATTTTACATTCACGGCGTATTTCTACTAATTACATTGTATCAAATGGTTTCCGTGGCTGCACACTATATAAAGTGTATTTCATCTCCTGGGTGGGCGGTGATGTCGGAGCCCTCTGCACCTGGCAAGCTCACCTGACGGGCTTCTCTGGTTTCATGCCGTCGCCGGCGCCCCCCGTAGAGGCGGCGAGGGAGGGTGTGGCCAGCGTGGCCGTGGGGAGCGACGGGGTGGTGGTGGAGGAGGCCGACATGGTGACCACCGTCGCCGCGGATGCCAGCGAGGGCACCGTGACCTCTTGGGCCTCGGAGGCGTCCTCGCCGCAGTGGGGGCAGAAGAGCAGGCCGCCGCCGTTTCCGCGGCCGCGCCCGCCGCTCAGCACCGTGACGCAGCCCCGGTGGAACCGGTGGGCGATGCGTTGGTCCGGACAGCACTCCAGGAACGTGCCCTGGTTAGGGAGAAGCGGAAACACAGTGTACAATCTCATCTGCAGTGGGAGACAGCTCGTGCAGCAAACCTGCAGTTCCTCCACTGGCAACTTGAGGCTGGACGCAAGAGGGCGTCAATGCCCTATGCACAATAGAGCAGACCTCTACAAAAGGCCTTAAACACTTACCACTATGCAGAAGTAGCCACATCCGGGGCAGCAGTGGTGTTTCACCATGTGTGACCGATGGTTGTCACACAGCACCATTAGGGGTACGCGACTAGACGGCCGCATCGTCTCCCCCTTCACCGTCGTGCTAGTGCAGCCCCGCAGCTGGCACAAACGCAAGAGGAGACAGAACATTACAGGCCATATGAATGGCGTGATAACTGAAAGGTAGAAACCATTTTATTTAATTAATGGTACAGCAATTCATTTCATTCATTACTAAGCTTAGTACCAATCACTCTAGTTTAATATTGCATTCGGTAAAACAACAACAATAAAAAACAGGACTTTTGTGTAAATGTATATAAGCATTTACAAACTCATAACGAATTAATAACACACTTATGAAACACACATAATGACTTATTCATGCATTAACAAAAGTGTGACGTAATTTGTTGCTTTCAGAAACGGCAAGCGCATGCAGACAAACCTCTCCGTTGAAACGACAAGCGCATGCAGACAAACCTCTCCGTTGAAACGGCAAGCGCATGCAGACAAACCTCTCCGTTGAAACGGCAAGCGCATGCAGACAAACCTCTCCGTTGATGCTCTCGGTGGCCATGCATGGTCTGTTGACCCTATGGCTGCTGGAGTCCACACGAGGTGCCTCCATCCTGCAGCTACACAGAGGCAGCTCCTCCAACCTTTCCATCTCTCCAGCATCGCTCCCATCTGGAGGGAACATTAACATGTTTTACCACGGTTGCCCTGGTATTCCCTCGTTGAAACAGTCGGTGAAATATTTAATCTGGGAATAACTCCTTCAAATAGCACAGAGGCATCCTCCAAAAACGTACTTAAGATACCCGCACTAAAACGATTAGCTGATTCACTACCAACACAACAGATGCAACACTAAATACATTGCATATTATGTTGTGTCATAATGATACATAGATTAAAACGTACACCTACCACCATGATGGGGTGAGAGCGTTAGACTGTCAGCGGCAGCAATGTCCAGCGCACCCAAGGGTACCTCTGTGTAATCGCTGGGCCGCTCCAGTGAACCTGTGGCTTCGGTCGCTGTTTATTAAAGACAGAAGATACAAATGAGGGACACTAATATTATTTACTGAAATACAAACATCGATTTAGCCTACATAGAATAGAATGGGTATTGGCCAACATTTACAGGAAAGTGCGTCTCACCAATTACATCTCCGGGTGTCTCTACACCATCGTCTACGCCTTTTCCCTGCTCAGACAGTTTCCGTGGAAACGTATCTACACCATTTTGTATCTCACTCCGACTCTGGGCATCAGACTCCAAACTCTGCAAAAAAGAAGTTGTAGCTTGAACGTTAAATATTTTTTAGAGTTTTTAAATCCACATTCCTTCAGCGCCTTCATATGCAGAGTTTGAAGACAAGACAGAGCCACTTACACGATCTGACGCATTCACTGACTGAGTATCTTCAACATGCAGCCCTCCTTCAGCTGAATCTTCTATCTGTAAAACACACATTTTAAGATGTTGGCCTTTTAGCCTGACCTGACATGTCAGAGGAATTGTCGTCACAAGTCCATCTGGGGAGCCGTACATTGAAACTGTTTGTGAATGGCTGTACTTTCAAACAAACAGTTGATTGGATGAACCATCTGGTGGTTTTCGCTGTCGGCACCATGGTCGGCACACCTAACAGCGTCGTGTTTATAGCTATACACTATAAACATGACGCTGTTAGAAAGACCAGTTGCTACACATTCCATATGATTCCGAGGCTTTCCAGGCTGATTTGCAAGGCGAAATTAAAGTGAAACTTGCGAGATGAGGATGGTCTCGCGAGGCTACTTATAGCCTACAAGACAAAAACATCTGAGGATTTAAAAAAATATGATTTGACACAGCAGCATGCAGTTCGCCGTGCGCAGCTACCTTAATTTAATTTTGAGAAACATTAGTAACATCATTATCCATAGTTGCAATTGATTTTGACTCATGCAACAAAAACTAGTGTTGCCGTTCTCACATTATCAGTTGTAATAGTAATAAAATAGATTTGACTACCTTTGGTGTATTGTCTGAAACGTTTTCTTCTATTTTGGCGGTGCTTTGTGATAACAGACACAATTTTCTTCTCTTTGCAGCTGTGGGAAAATAACCATTGAGAAATTAGGCAACGCTTAATATGAATTCAATAATGTTACACCTAGGGATGGGACGATATATGATACTATCCTTTATTGCGATAAAATAACAGATGATTATCGTATCGTGATGAATGTCCATTATCAAGGTTAATAACATAGTATGAATGTTTCCACAAGTGACAGTCCAACTGAATTGATTTACTAATGGATTTATTACCCTGCATATTTCTAATTAATCTATAAGTGAAGGCTCGGCTTGCCCATTGTGTCCCCCACAAAAGAAAAATAAATAATCTGATATGGTAAAAAAAAGTTTAAAAACAAATAATAAATCACACAAAAAAAAGATACACTATGTGTCATGATATAATAAAAATGTTTGTTTCTAACTTATTAAATATAAGATAGTGATTCCAGTATGTTTTTTAATGTAATCATATAATATATAACTGTGATAATATAGTTTATGGCCAATATTTTGGCCAGGATAATCGTGACACACATTTTTAATGTAATCCCATGCCTAGCTACAACTATGCATGAAACCAGATAAGCAGGATCAAAAGGTTTTGCTGATATGCAAGTACTTTAATGCTAACCAGTTTCACTTTCTGAGGAAAGGCAGGCAGAGGGTCCTGATGCTATGACTGGTAGAATCGGTGTCTCGGCACAACTGATCTGTAATACAAATCCTATTGTTAATCAAATTGTACAAACACATAACATTGTTGCAACGACATGACTAGACATTGTATAATGTGTTGACATTTTTTATTTTATTTTTAAAGCTAATTCTGAGAAATTGCCGTGGTGTGATGTCAATGTGACGCAGGTAACCCTTGGCGTACCTGCGTCGGGGGCGGTCTGTTCATAGTCTTGCGAGCACGGTGGATTTTAATTGGTGCAGAAGACGAGGAAGTGGACGACTGGGGAGGGGGAAAGAGCAATTTGCTGCTGCTAGGCCCAGAAACACTCATCTTCGCTCGGCAAGGGGACACTGTTGCGGGGCCAGGGGGCAAAGAGGATGGCGTGGATAAAAGTGACTTGGCAGCATGTCCTTGGAAAGAGACGCACACACACACACAGGTAATTATTTAAATTACATTTAAAAGATAACTGCAACTGTATTGCATGTCCTGAAAGAGGTAGCATTCTGTTTTGGCATTCAGCAGACTTATTTTTCCTGCTGGCTGTACAGTAGTGGTATTTTATGTTTATTCTTCTCAACTGCATATAAACCCGAAATTAAGTTGCAGCATATTTCTCCCTACTCTACTATCCAGTACTGAGACACTTATGGAAACTGTGAAGTCTGTTGCTATGTTCCTGTTATATGCCAGTACTTAAAAGCCATAAAAAGTTACCATTAACCATAACAAATATCCTATGGGACACCAAGTAGATTACAAACTCACCAGCAACAGCTTTAGCTGGTGAATATTGGGCAGGATTTGCTTTCCCTTCTTCATCTTTGAAAAGGTTTTTTCTTGGCTGCTGAAACATCGACATTGATGCCATCCCACCCATGGGTTCAATCTGCCGAGCAACCACTGGTGTGGCAGTTGCATTACCTGAGTAATGTTAACAATTACACATTCGTTGAGGAAGTAGAAAAAGAATAATAAAAAATAAAAACACATCCTTTGTGCTAGACCCTTAAACACTGTCCAATTACGTAAAAGTAAACTTTGGAATCCCCATAGTGGTTTACATTTACATGCAGTACATTTGTCAGTAGTTGGACAGGTCATATACCAGCAATTATAAGCAAAACCTAAGGTACGTTCAGATTTGCAAACTGAGGCGAACCCGTTTGCTTTGAATGTTTTGTATTCCAAATTGTTACAATTAAACTGTTAAACTAAATCAGTGTCTATGTACAGTGTGTTTGCCGAAAACTACACTCTCAGTCAATTTCCAGGCTTTCGCAAATGTTTCAGAAGTGTTTCCCACTTTGAACACAAAGTTTTTACAACAAAAAAAAAAAGATTAAAGTTGTAAATTCAGAGAGCGCCTCCTTCACTCAGGTGCAAGTCTCTAACACCACTGAAATACTCACACACAGGCTCACATTTTGGGGTTTTGAGAGGGCTATATGACACAATCAAGTATAGGCTACAGTACCTGTAACATAGCAACTATTACAGCAACTTAATTGGTTGAAGTATAAGTATGTATGTATGTATGTATGTATGTATGTATATATAAAATTTTAAAAGAAATGGGATGTTAACATACCTTGCTTTAACTGACCAATTTTCTGCTCCGCCTGAGGTTCCACAGCAATTTCTTCAGGTGGTTCCTGTTTGATGAAACACACAGTATGTTACACAAATCAACACAGCAGCCAGTTAGGGTTGCTGCGTTGAAACAGTCAGGGCAACAGGCTCAAAGGTATTGAGTTGAGTACACTAACTATGCATATTAGTCTAGTGTAACCAGACCATAATCACTTGGTGAATAGGTCTGGCCCAGAGCCACAGAAAATAACAGTTACGCCAACGGATGTTCGAAATTGTCAACGTTCACATGGTTCGTGGAGAGGCAACACCTATGACATAATAGTTCCCAGAAGTGTTTGTTGAGCAGTTTGAAAAAAAAAAAATA
>JAODOY010020400.1:0-25067 GCA_025399855.1 Forbesichthys papilliferus
TGAGGGAGCACCCTATGGCATCGACTGGATTTCTATATTATCAATAATGTAGTTATCCGATTAATCGAAAAAATAATAGATTAATCGAAAAAATAATCGATAGATTAATCGACCAAAAAATAATCGTTTGGTACAGCACTACTCTGTATGCATTTTTAAGTCCAGCTTTGGCAATGAGTAATGCAACTGGTTGTTGTGCTCTGCAAATCAATGAAAATACCTGTTAAGTAGACAGATCGTTGCACAGTTTAGAGCTGTGTGCACTCAAACTCAGGGTGACATGGGTGACTTTCTAGGCCTATCTATGCTGACCTAATATTGAGTTTTTATGATTTAAATACATGATAAAAATATACTTTTATCAAATTATATAAGCCCTCTAATTGGTTAATACAGGTATTATAGCTAGTTAAAGCATGCTGTACTATGTCATTACCTAGAAAGGCCATAAAACTATTCAAAGCTTCTTTGCCATTACAAATGCTACCGGTGGTTGGTCACGCCTTGCGTGGCAGCAATCACCACCGGTGTGTGAATGGGAGGTGAGGCAATACTGTACAGCACTTTGAGTGGCCGGAAGGTCAGAAAAGCGCAGTATAAATGCAAATAGCAACAAATAAAGTGGCGAACCCAGCTCATGTCAAAAATCCGTAATACTGCGCTTTGCTTCACAATGCATTTCAATGTGTGAGGAGGAAAATTGTCTCCATTTGAGCTCGAAGTTAGCAAGAGTTCTCGAGAATGACTAACCCTGCTTTTGTACTTTGGACCTGATTTGGACCTGACTTGACTAATAGTTTAACTCTAGAAAATTACTCTCCCCCAAAAAAGGGGGATGAATGATGAATGAATGAATGAATGAAAAGGAATGAATGAATAATAAGGAATTAATTAGATAAAGCTTTCATCCCCTATTGTTTCTATTCCACTTCCATGGCTTCTCTTTCTTCCACTCCATGGTGGTTCCTCTCACCCTCTGTCAGACTAACAGAGGAAGTGTGACTGAGCTGGCCAGTTTCCTGTATGGGCTCGACGTCCAACACACACACACACACACACACACACACACACACACACACACACACAGGGCGTTGCCTCCTAAAGTCCAGTACCAACTTCACAGATTCCCCCCTCAGGGCACAAGCCCAGATTGGCTGAGTCACGCCATCCATAACATTGGCATTATGAACACAAACGTCCACTCATCAGATGCCACAGCAGTTACTGGGCAGGGGAAGGTGCGGCCAATGCAAAAGAATAGAGAGGGGTTGGAAGAAAGAGAGCGAGAGAACAGGGAGAAGAGGGGTGAACCAGCCAAGCAGGAACAGCAGGAGACATTCACAGAGAAAGAGGGCTCTAGAGAGCCAGCAAAAGTAGACTGATACACATGAATGACAGCATAGTTCTTTCATCTCCTGGCTGAAGAAATGTGCACCGTTGTACTTCCCTGGCACACTGAGTTATACAGACGCACACGTACGTACAACAACACACACAAACACACACACAAAGTGTGAGCACCAATTGGCTGAAAACAAGCCCTTCTGGTTGTTGTCGAGGGGCGGAAACAAACAGGAAGGTGTGCTGTCACTGGTCAGGAAGTGTGTGTGCGTGCGTGCATGTGTGCGCACGGGAGAGGGAGATGAAATGTTGGTAGCAGAGATGCTGTGCCCACACACACGGTCACCTTGAAACGGGCCCAAGCTCCCCGACGCATCGTAAAATAGGTCACCACCACGCACCAACACACACACAATTTGTGAATGTGAGGCAATTCGTTTAATTGCTAGCCATAATTAACATTAAGGCTAGCAACATTAGCTTGCTGTAGTGCCAGCGATCTTTTGCGTTGCACTGTGTACAAAAAGGTGTGAACATTTATTTCTACCTTCACTAATTTACCTAGGTTAATGGGAAATCACAAACATATCTGGCTACATGTGGCCTTGCACCTGGCATGGTCAAGCTAGCAGGGAGCACATGGGGTCATCTGAGTGTGCCCTCTGCTGCCAACCAATAAACACCACCGCCGCTGCTGGTTTCCCAGACACAGACGAGATGGATACCCTCATATGCATCTAGCACAGACGCAGGAAGAGGCACAAAGCACAATTGCATTCAGATGGCTATTTGCATAATGTATAGTAGTGTCTAATTATACCACACACACCTCGATGCTTACCCTGTCTGCACACCTATGCAGCCTTAGCAGAGAGACTAGTGTTCTCCGCAGAGCCTCCAAATGCTAAATATAGAGCAGTAAGTATCTTCCCCACACAGGGACCAAAAAAGAAAGACAAGACAGAATGAATGAAAGACCAAAAAAAGAAAGTGGGAGAGATGAGGAGATACAGAAATAGCAAGGGAGATGGATGGATCACTCAGACACCTGTGGAAACTTATGCTGGTATATAAAAGCACCAGGCCCTCAGACCTATTTTGGGCTGTGGTGAGTCCATCCCTCAGCCAGACAACGCAGGATCAATCCCCCGCTGACAGGGAGCGCATACAGTGCAGAAAATCCCTCCTCCGTTGCTGACCCAGAGTTCCACTAAGCCAGAACCTCCCTGTGCAGGAAAACACTACCTAGAATATCAAATGACTCCCACTGTCCACCTTCATGTTAGGCAAGCCTCTGTGTGAAAATGCTACTCCACCCGTTTCATATTGACGTACGCTAATGTGTGCACATGTAAAGAGATGCTCAGCTTGTGCTACAGTACAAGTACCTCTCTGAATACACGCTTACTGTAGCATGAGGCCATGTGCTCATGCACACCCACACACATCTACACACAGTGCGCAAGACACTCATAGCAGCCTAACTTCTCGTGTGTGAGAGCATTAGCAACTACTGTTACCAGTACAGAAGGTCGCCACGTTTAACATGCGCATTTCTTAATAGCACTAATATTTCACAACCCAAAACAAATGTAATAAATGCAACAAAAAGTGTCCACTGAAGCCAAACTCCCAGACAAGTAGACACGGGTGTTTTCCATGCTTCCCTTTGGAGTGTGCAAGTCTCCCGGAGAGGACGCGCGGTAGCGTTTACCTGTGGGTGGGTGTGTGTGTTGACAATAGATCTGTAGAAATGGGGCAGGCACTCATGTACACAGAGGTGTGTGTGTGTGTGTTGAGGGTTTCTGTGTATTTGGTGTGTGTGTATTTGTGTCTCATTACAAAGTTGTATACCACAGTTAAAGACACAGTTGCGTACTAATTAAATATGGAGCAATACAGTCTAAAGGTCATCATGAACACGGGTTCATTCCAGTTCATTTTCATGCTGCTGATACAAACAGATGTGTGGTTCTAGAAAGTCAAAACACCCCGTCTCCTTCATAGGAATAGATCAGAACAGTCACTTAAAAAGGTATGTCATTTTGCCATGCGGCTACAAACTGGCATAGAGGCTAGAGGGGTCATGTCACCCACTGTTGTCCATCTCAAGTTCTCCTGTCTATTAGTTTTCTAGTCCATTTTTCCTGTGATTGGTTTCCCTGTCCCAGTCTGTGTTCTACTCTGTTGAACTGTCCATTAGCTGGCTTTACATGTAGACACATCTGTTTACATGGGATGTCATCTATATAATACGGTGTGTTGTTAAATGTGCCATCACAAGTAATCAGCACAGATGATTAACATGCACACATTATGTAGCCCGTGTTAGGCTAGGTAATGTAAGTGGTCCAGCTAGCAAAGAGGCTAAAACCAGCTAGCCTCTGTAGTAGGCACGTCTGACAGACTGGATAGTGTGAAGGTGGAGAAATGTCCAGCTCCAGATGAAGTCACCGTAGCTTCCATTTCCTTTTTACGCATTTACGCATGTCGCAATAGTTTTGTCCGGACCTTGTACAGTGGCTGTGCAGAATACTGCCTTGTCTAACAATCAATTTGTCATTCAACACGACATTTTGTCATCACAAAACAGTGATGCATGTGCAGAAGAATGCAACAAGGAAGTAATCGGTTAAACAGTTTACATGGTGGTAACATCTTTCAGTTTGATTGATGTGTGGAACGGTTTAATAACTCGGTTTTCAAAGATTACATTTCAATTAGGTTAGGACTTTCATTTACGGTGGAGGTGTACATCTGGAGCATTTAGGATTATTAGGGTCCATCCAATTGTGTTATGGTCTCTGTCCAATGGCCTGTTTTTCATGTCTTGGACCTGTGTTTTTAAAAACAGTGCTTCCTTGTCATTGATTGTCTATTGTACACACTGTGGGTTGTGTGCATATTGTGTGTTGGATTAAAACGTTATTAGTGTCTGCATGTTGTATGTTGGATTAAAACGTTATTATTGCCTGAATGATGCCTATGTGTCGTGCAAGACTGGGTCCTACTCTTCTTCCAGCAACATTACAGATCACAGAATAACTTAGATCACAGGTTGCAGGTCCAGCAACAGTACTTAAGACATTTAAAGTGAAGGTGAATTAATCACATTTACATAATAACCTCATACCATCAGACCATAGATACGAGTGTCTGATGGCAAAGTGATTAAATGTTTTGCAGAGGGGGCACTGCCATTACAAACCCACTGACTTTGAAAACTCCAAACCAATATTAAGGGGGAGTGGAGTTTAGGCACAGCTTATGTGGTTAGCCACATAATAGATATGTACAGGAAGCATGCATTGTGGCTCTTTCTGCTAGCAGTACGGATAATTACTCCAATAAATACAAAATGTGAACACTCATAAAGACATCTGTGTGACATCTGAATGGTCTTAGCTTTAATTAAAAAAAAAAAACAATTCTTACTTTTAGAAGAAAAAAAGAACATTAGACCAGATTACCCAACCGAAACCAATGACCCAAACCTGTCTGTTCTAATTGCAAAACCATGCTGTGCCAATATCACAGATGTTTTGCAGAAACTGAACTACCCATGGCATGTTTACAGTACACATACACCAAAAACGTTTGTTTTTAAAGTTCTAAATGCTTCTCATCAACTTCCATTCCAATAAAGTAGATAATAAATATAAAAGTGATTTCTGTTGGGCGATGTTCAGTGTATCAATAGGGGAGGTGGATGTGTTTTAACTCCTCCCCTTTGTCTCCTTCCATTTCCTGTACTCAATGACAAAAGGCACACCCACTCTCTAAGCTCTAAGCTTCTGGGTTTCTCAATAATAATAATAATAATACACAATATAAAGATCTGTGCATTTCTGGCGGTGTTTTGCATATTCAACCAGTTGTATGGTGCCTAAAGCCCAGGCTGGTATTGGCACAGTAGTCGGACACCCGCTGGTTTTGGTCACTAGATTATTGTTCTAAACGTTGTATACTATGGCCCGTAGTGATGCTGAAACATCTCAAAATGCACTTCATAAAATCCACATACAGCTGTGGACAACTATACAAGGGATCATATAATTTATGCCTTGCCCTGATAGAGCACTGTAATTATGTCTATACAACTCATACTATATATAGAATACAATAGGCAGCTAAATTATTCATGTCGTGTCAGGGTGGCTTAGTGGCAAAGAAACATGTTAAATTGCTTGCAATACTGTGATTCACAAATGTCCGTGGCTGGACTCTAGCAGAGAAACAAATACAAATATATTAAATAAATAAAAGCGCCAAAAAAAATTATTAAGCATGTTTATTTATTCCGAAATAATAAAGACACAAGTTCTAAATCCAGTACCTGCTTGAAGACTAAAATCCCCTTGCAAAAATTCCTTGTGAGAAATACTGATTTATAACACAACATGAGGATGAATGAACTATCAGCCCAGGATGCAAGCTGTGGCACAGGCTACCAACACAACACCCGCAACAGCTTCAAAACAGACAAAATCGTATTGATACCACCTGTTTACTGGTTAGCCGTGTTCAGTCATACGATCCCAATAATGATCGATCCTATGACACACATAGCCTGCCTGCACTTCTACATTTGTCATTGGCACATACACACTACAGCGCCATCGTCAACTGCAACTGGGCCGGCCAAGTAATGAGCCTCACACACACACACTTTTAGTATACATAGAGAGGAACAGAATGTAGACATCCATACTCATGAACAACTCTAAACTATTCATGTCTGGGTTAGAGGGGGCTGTTAGTGCAAGTGTGCTCAAGGTTTTGCAGCCAGAACAAAATGTTGTGAAACGGGTCAAGAATGTTGCAAGCTCCAGCAAGTAGATTATAAGCAGAAAGGGAGTGTTGCATGCCCAATGTGAGACTGTGGGGTAATAGAGGATATGTAAAGGCAATGCACCCCAAATGTTACAAATATTCTGCAAATCAAAATAGTTTGCCCCTGGCACAGAATAACAGTCAGCCCAGTGAAATGAAGACATAAAGCTTGCCAAGAAGTAATTTACATGCTAGCTTTTAGCCCAGTTCAGCACAAAATATGTGCTATTCTGGTTATACAACATTTTATTGCATGAATGTGTTCAGTAGAAATAATAGATCCTGACACGGCATGTTCTATAGCAGGTCAACCCTAAACGTAGCCCTGACCCAACTGGTCTACCACTGAGGTTCTAGTTGCAACAGAGTTTTGCAAGGTGTATTGAGTAGGCTACTGTAACAACAAGGTACATGTAGCAAATAGCATGTCATGGGGATGGTGAAAAGACAGGTGAAACCCCACAGAATAGCTACAGTACACACCATGGTGTTTAGTGCCGTCTATTGTCATTGGTTAAAGAATACTGATGTCGTGCTTAATTTGTACCTTTCCAATCACTTGCAATTTAACACATTCTGTCACCTTGTGTAGCCTACTATAATCGCAATGCTAGCACTGCCCTTGAATTGTTTCAGTGTATAATTTGCGTTTATGTATTGTTTTCTTTGTTGTGCCATATTGTGCTATTCAGTTATAACAATACCTTCTTCCATTGCGTATCATGCACAATTTCGGCGGGGGAGCAATTATGGCACGGCATCGGCTCTCGGGGCTTTGAGAGACAATGCTAGGCCGCGACGTAAGCCTGGAAATGCCAGTGAGAGGAAGAAGGAATGCGAAAGGGAGCCCTGCTACCTACGCCTGGCCTTGGGGAGCCCATACAGAACACAGAGGATGGACTAGGGCGGTCTGCCATGGGAACGAATGGTCCTGGGTTGTAGGGAAATACATGATTATGAATGTGAGCAGGGTTTTATAGTAAACATGGGAATAGAGCGAAGGAGGAAGCAACGAGAAAGGAGGAATAACGTCCAGTGTTTTAGGGGGATAATTTCTGACCCACCATAAAGTCGACGCCGAAGTTGTCCTCTCCCCTATCGTCCACTTTTCGCATGGCGCTTACACTCTGGATAAACTTTATCAGGATGCTGGGTTGGTCCATCCTTCAGTTCCCGGGTTTGTCCCGTGGCTTTCCCACGGTGCCTTTCTTAAAAAAGACCTAACCCCGAAGTAACGAGGGTGAACAAAAATCCACGAAACTGGAAACGGAGGGGTAGAATAAATAAATAAGCTTCGCTAGTCTTCACAGATAATCATCGTTTCAACACCTTTTTTTATCGCCCCATGGTTTTGCCTTTTTCTTCTTGCTTCTCCTGTGCGGTTTTCAGAACATAATCCCCGAGAAACGCAGGGGTCCGTTTACTTTTCGGGAAATAAATTCACGAACGTGGTCACTGCGTAATATATAAGCTTGGTTCTGTCGTTTACGGAATAACAAAAAAAGACAAAACCTT
Source organism: Forbesichthys papilliferus (assembly GCA_025399855.1). Lineage (NCBI taxonomy): Eukaryota > Metazoa > Chordata > Actinopteri > Percopsiformes > Amblyopsidae > Forbesichthys > Forbesichthys papilliferus. The sequence continues at coordinate 7,690 of JAODOY010020400.1, forward strand.
AGTCTAGTGAATCTACCTACCCCTCCCTGTCTCTCCCAGTTGCCACATTCACACAGCCACTCGTTATTCGCTACTGGGGAACATCCGGACTGTGGTCAGAGCCGCTTAGAAATGTTCCCGCCCTTTTCTGAAAAAATCTCATCTTGATTGGATAACTGCTACCCTATATCATAATTTCATTGGTTTGTGGGGCCGTCGAGTTAAACGATTTAATCGCAGATTGGACAGTCACAACGCCAATCATTTAATCAAAACGTTTAGGCGTCTGGTGAGAATATATTCACCAAGTAGTCTGGGCCTACTGCAAAAATGTAGTAGGCCCAAGTAGTAGTAGGCTAGTAATGGTAAATATAAAATAGACTAAACCATTTCTGTCCTGCTTGTAGAGACTGTATCGATTGATTTTCAATGTACAATATGCTATGTAGCTATGTAAAATAACTTTATTCTCAGCAACACTGAACAATCACAGGAACTAATACACGTTTTGTTGTATTCCATCATTTATTTGATCATACATTAGATAAATATTGTAGAAGTGAGAGAGGGATGCTCATTATGTGGAGTTGAAGCAGCAGCATACATATTCATAGATTTGATATTAAATCTGGAGTGAGGTCAATAAAAATAGAAATATAACAATGTAGATGCATCAAGACTAATGGTATGGCACTAGTGATGTGACTAAAAAACATTTTAGGCTACAATGCAATGTGACAATAGCTAGTTGACTTAAAGCTACCGTAAGTGATTTCACTGTCAATTCACAATAGGCTATCTCATTGGACTGCTGGTTGCCTGTTCCTTGTGCTGAATCAAAGCTGATGTTTGTAGCCCACACAAAGCCCTGCCTCTGTAAACAGTAACACTAACAAAGTGGTGCAGATCGCACCACACAACAATATCCTAGCCTTTGCTGTGTGTTTTCACTGTGTGGTGGGCAAACCTTCTGACGGCACAAGAGGTTACTTTGTCTTGATCGACAAGCTTTCTCTAGAATGGTTTAGATACCTTTAATGTACCTAGGCTATTGAATGGGTCACTAAAAATATTGCCCTCCCACATTTTCTGAGCAGGATCCTCATTGCCTCTGCCATTCTGTTTAAATATAAAACCAGGGCAAACGATTGGAAATACACACGCATAATGCACATGCACGTTTTCCCATGTAGTATCCCTGGGTTGCTGTTCTGGGCTCTGCTCCTTCTGGACCGTAAATACTGTACAACCTACCCTTTTAACTAAATTACTAACCAAAAACAGAGTGATGGAGAGACACTGTAGATAGAGAGTGATAGTACCATACAGACATACATTCAAAGGGTGGGAACTAAACACTAATGATTCATTTACTTCTGATGGATGCAAACAAACAAACGAAACATTGCCACGCTCTTAATAAATTAATTTATCTGTTTCCCTTTCAAGGGCCCGATCACACCGAGAAACGCGTCGCTAGCAAAATAATTGTTTCCCTATGCTATGGCGCGACTGGCATGCGCTTTTTTATGGCGCCGCGATCGCGTATTTTTTGTAGCGTTTTTTAGACGCGCATAAAAGTTAAAATTCTCTCAACTTTTCATCTGTTCGTCAATGTGACAGTTGGCCCAGGCAGCTTTCTCTGTGACAACAAACAAACCCTCCATTCAGCATAGCGGAGACCACAATGGGAACAGAAGCTATCACTGAGCTAACACATACAAGTGCACACACACGCACACACTACACACAATAAAGAAAACACATGCACAGATAGAAACATTACACACATACACACACTTAGCTAGCGATATTTTCAAATAGTTTTCTTATTTCTCCCATGCTCATTCAGTGTCATTCTTAATTAACAAACTGACTTGATTTTCCTGTTTAGCGACATCGTTAGTATTCCTGTATTTGATAAGGTAGATGAAGAGGCGAGATAATGTGAAATAGAAAGGACAATATGAGATGTCACTCTCATTTCCTGATGTATTCCAATGGATCCCCCAGTTTTTATTACTTTTCTGTTCTAAGAATTCAGTATCTTGTCACCCCCCCCCCCCACACACACACCCCTACACCCCCCCCCCCCCTTTATGTGAGAGGCTACAGTATACTGTACCACCAGGATACCTATGTCTGTCTGTCTGCCTGTCTGTCTGCCTGCCTGTTTCTGTGTCTCTCTGGAATGTTCTGCTCCGTAGCAGCTGAGCAGTGGAATGCTGCTCCAACAAGCCCATACATAACCCTCAGGGAGGGAGTCTCCCGTGTGCACACACACACACATTTACTATTTCTGTCTTTTTTCTCTTATATTCTCTCACACCACTTATTAATTATCTCCTGTGTTCTTTTATTTTATCCCTGTTTCATTCCTTATTCACACACACGTACAGGCGTGTGCGTGCGCACACACATAGGGCAGCACAGGAGTAGTCTAGCAGGGTGAAAATATCTTGCCCGGGGCAGAGGAATTCTATTCAGCAGGTTACGCAACCCAGACCAGTTTAGACATGCAATTATGGTCCCAGCCTTTATCGACTGTGTGCGTGTGTTTCACTATCTGTCTAAACATAAATGTTTGTGTTTCAGAGTTAGGCATTGGACGATTTGAAAATATTAAATCACGATTATTCTGGTCAAAATAATTGCGAATGCGATAGATTATATTATCATAATTATTTATTATTTTATTATTTAACTCTTAAAATGGCACTATAACACACTGGAATCAATCATAAATTTAGTTAAGAAACACCTTTTTTTATTATCATGACACATGTACTGTATATTTTTTGTGTGATTCTTTTTGTTTTGAAACCAGTGTTTCAACAAATTTGATTTATCTTTTATGTGGGGGACAAAATGGGCAAGCCATGTTGGTAATTGACTGGAAAGATGCAGGCTATAAATACATTTCTAAATCAATACAATTAAACTGTACAAGTGAGCACCACAGCCTTTTTCAAGTTCCTTGTGAAAATATTCATACTTTAGTGAGGATATTCATGATTATTATGATAATGTACATTCACCATTATACGATTATATTTAGTATATTTATCCGATAAACAATATCATATATCGTCCCATCCATATTCAGATTTAGTCTTAAGAAAACACTAACCAGTATTACCAGCAAAGCATTACACCCAGAAATATGGGACATCAATTCTAGCCTACTTAATATGGTCACATTTTCTTGTATGCAGTTTATTTTTTACACCCTAACTTTGTAGAATGGAAAGTGTAATTATTTTATTAAATTGTATTGTACTCATATACATATATGAGAATAAACACTTTAAATATATACTACCCACTATCGCCATATAGTGGGCAGTAGACCAGGGTAGTGGAATGCTTTAACAAGATTTCTTATAGGCCTAGAATATTCTATAATCAGTGTTTTGTTTGTATGCTTCTTAAGTGTTTACTATAATACAAGCAAAAAAATAATAATGTTTGCACCATTAAAGTTAGTTAAAAAAATATATTGTATAATCAAAACATTATTACAGCACACCACCAACAAATATCTCATAAAGCACAGATAAACAAAGGGTTCTGTTTTAATGATGGTCTGTTACTGCAGAGAGCAAAGAATAGTAACTGAAACATGACACAGGCGTGAAATACATTTTAACAAGGCAATATAAATTAAGGTATACATAAAACTGCAAATGCCAGCAGTGTGGAACACATAATATCAATGGATGGAAAACACAGAAGATGTGAAAATACATTTATATTTTGACAAATACTAACAAATTTAGCCAGTGCCTCACACAATACATAGAAACACATAAGGCCTGAAATAGGTTCTGGAAAACTATACTGTAATGAACACAGAGCCCTTACTCTTGCAGAATGGATTTAAAAACTGCGCTGTAATACCCACACTTTCATAATATACAATTATATTACGCAGTTACTCCAGTAGAGGTAAATTATTCAGTAGGCGTGTTGTTATTTTAAATGTAGCAGAACAAGGAACAGATTTTTGTTCATTGATTAGTCATTCCTTAAAATTGTAGGGGAAGCGATTGTACTGGAAGCAAACAGACTTTTGGTCATACTCATCAAATATCCCCTCACTGTCTGCAGCCGTCTGTTCTGTTTCTACACACCCCAGCCTTGGCAATGCGTGTCCAGTGTGTGGTCGGAGCTTCTGAGCGAGCACCCTATGGCATTGAATGGAGAGGTGTTTTTGTTTTGATGAGCTCAAATATCAACTATCTTTGTCCAGCAACGTGTACTCTACCTTTAATGGCTTGATTTTAAGTTTACAAACTAAGACACTCTTGTGGTCAGATACACACACACACGCACACACACACGTCTGAATTACTAATCATAATCAATAAACAGTGATTTTATCAAAGCCACTGTGTGGCAACATTATAGTTGAACTTCTCTTTACCCCCACCCCCCAAACGTTCCACATTATCCAGATGGGGCTTCCCGTCGTGGTTGCTATGGCGAATGAGAGATGTCCAGTTCCGGAGTACCTGAACAAAGGAACAAAGGGAAATCCTCACTAAACGTCCTAAAGACACTGGACACTTCTCAAGAAATGGTAAACAGTAAGCATTACGTACTGCACCTTTAGCAAAAAGCCATTTGGCTGGTATAGACACCATCATTTAAAACCATAACAGTACAGACACTTGAGTGGTGCTGATAGCCTGCTACACCTTGTAGGACCAAAGGCAGAGACATAATCATGGGAAAGAAACTCTCCCTGATATTATCATAATGTGAGCGCTTGCAGAGAGTGATGTTTAGAGGGATTATGGAGCTCCTCTCACTTATTAGATCCCCGGGCTCGTCCGCCAGGAAGTCTGGGGTGACGAACTGGCTCCCAAATATCCGCAGCAGCTGATTGAAGAACTTGCATTCCTGTTTCTCTCCTCTGGACTCAGCAGAAACACAAACAGGATCAGGGGCATTGATTTAAAGTCAGTGTGAATACATACATAGTTGTTCACACCTATTGACCCATGCAGCCAAAACATTAACTGACATTCACTGAAATACTCAATAACAGCATACAAATAGCATTTTATAAGCCACACTAAACAGCATTCAAGTGTTCGTTCATTTTAATAATATTAAGATTAGAAATTATGAACCCAACCACATACATACACCAAGTACGACCAGGAAGACCCCTTCTACCGAGGAGTATCTTGTCGAGAATGTCCAAATGTGTCCAGTTCTAACTAATGCTGGAAGCACTGACGCAATTCTGCCCAATTCGAATGGATACATTTGGAAAGGCTGGTTTCATGCCTGGCAATGCTGCCCCCTCCTGCTTACTTGCTGCCTTCGATAAAGTGACGGAAGCCGGCCCTGAGCCTCTTGATCCTGGTCTGACACTGCTCCGCAGTGCGTAGGAAGCCCTGGCTCGCCAAGGCCCGGGAGATGCGGGCGAAGATGTGCTTGTTCTTGGCACAGCCCTTCAAATCCTCCTGGATGTCCTCGCTGCCCCAGATGTCCAGGAGGAGCTCGGTCTCACTGTCACTCCAGGCCAGCTTGGAGCCTTCTGCCACCCAGTGGTTGTCTGAGGTAATAACCACCTTAATAAGCACCATGGTGTCTCTGAATTGATGTGCATTCTCTTGCTTTTATTAACCACTTGGGAACCCACACAGGTATTTTCTGTATTTTACGACTCGATTATGCCTCTTCTAAGATTGGGCACATTTATTCTGCAAACAGCATTGTACTTAAACAGCCAATCATGAAGAAGGGCTCAGTTGACATACCCTATCAAACCTGAGATTGGAGTCAGGGAGATGTGGGTTCACAAATGTGGGTTTACTCATTAACTAACTTAATTAATCGTCAGCAGCTGAAGCCACTTCAACAAAATAACACAGCGTTATTTTTAACAGATGTATAGGCTAATAATAATACCCATGGATTGTTCTACCTTTCATTTGGTCAGACTCGGGCGTAGACTCGGAAGGCATCTCTGAGACTAGGGACTCTGCAACCGCTCTGTCATCTTTCAGCTCCCTGCCCAAGATCTGCTCCATCTCACTGAAGAACCTGAACTCCTCCCTGAGGCCAACGCCATGTGCCACAGTCAGTCACAGAACAGTAGTAACTAGCAGTGGTGACTAGCAGGGTAACTAGCAGTGCTAACTAGGACAACCAGAAAGGTAAATAGCAGGGCTACTAGCAACTAGCAGTAGAAACTAGCATTGTTATTATATAGCAGGACAATTGACAGTGACAAATAGCAGGTTAACTAGCAGTGGGAACTGCTAGTTAGCAGGATCCCTAGCTGTAGTAATTAGCATGGTAACCAGTAGGACAGCTAGCGGTGCTAACTAACTAGCAGGGTAACTAGCAGGACAACTAGCGGTGCTAACTAAGTAGCAGGACAACCAGCAGGACAACTAGCGGTGCTGTACCTAGCAAGGCACATGGCTAACAGCCACCCACCTGTCGTGGAGAAAGCCTGCTTTGAGGCGCTTGACGCGCGTGTAGCACTGCTCCGTGGTGCGGATAAAGCCGTGCTCCCTCATCTTCTGAGAGATGTAGTCGTAGATGTGGCGGTTCTTCACGCAGCCCCTCAGCGTGGCCTGGACACCGTCCTCGCCCCAGATCTCCAGCAGGGTGCGCGTCTCCCGGTCCGACCAAGGCATCTTCCTGCTGGACTCGGCCAGGTGGTGATGGCTGCTGGAAGCCTGCTCGTCTGAACCAAGAGAAACAGACATGTAAAGAGAAACCTGGTGGCCGAAGCCAGCATTACAAAAACAATGATGTCTACCGTTTTGAAAGCAACATCTAGTGTTGATATCATACGCTCAAATCGCTCTCTACCCCTCTTCATGTTCATGCAGAGTTGTGTATGAAACTTGAGTTGGGGCGGAAATATGGTGTTTGGGGGTTCTAAGAATGAATCTGAATGTATTGTAAACCTACTGTATCTGGTTGTAAACACACTTATTGTAACGTTCACCATTGCGAGCGCATTGCCAGTGTTGCATTACGATGTAAATGTAAACTCAAGCCATACACAGGTCGTCCTCTGTGTCCAGCAGAGGCTGCGTGGCGCTGTCTCCAACAGAGCTGTCCACGTCGTAGACCGCTTCATCACCAAGCACTGGCTCCAGCAGCTGGTAGTACCTAAACAGCATGGGCTGCCCACCGATCCTGGTGAACAAGGAGGCGTATCAAGGAAGTGGTAGCCTTTAATTGTCCATTACTAGCTCTGCTTTTTACTTTTGTTATTCTTTTTTTATTTTCCGTGTACCTCCGGCTATCGCAGAATTGCTTGTACGTCTTCCTCAACCGTTTGATTCTTGACTGGCACTGCTCTGCCGTCCTGACGTATCCCACGGCGGCCATCTTGTCCGCCAGCTCAGCGTATATGTGGCCATTGCGGACGCTAGTCTTCAGGTGGTGCTGGACGTCGGCGGCGGCCCACAGCTGGATGAGAGCGACCGTCTCCTGCTCTGACCAGGATCTAATGCCGCCCACGCCTGCATGGTTTGACAAACAGCCTGACTCGTTTATACAGGAAGAATGTTGTGTACAGAACGCCCCTTGTGGTTGAAAGGAGCATTACACAGGTGCTAAGTGGCTGGCATTCCTCTATAGTTATAAGGTTAGCATTCCTACACTAGCACTGTGCTCTACCTCTCTCCTTATACACTAAAATGCAATTGAAAAGTGCACATTCGACATCTGCACTTCCTTACCAAGCTATTATAAATATGAACAGCATAAGAGTTGTACCTGAATCTTGGTCTGCCTGTTCATCTTGCCCATCATATTCATCTAGAGAGACCGCCTCTTGTCCTAAGATTCCCTCCAGCTGCTTGTAGAACTTATATTCCACTTTGTTTCTCCCCAGCCTGAAAACAGAAGATAGTTGTGTCGACACGTGGTGACATGATAAATGTGACTTTACACCGCGGGTCATACTTCTTTCTGTCGTAGCACTGCCGGAAGTTTTTCCTGAGCGATTTCACTTTCCAGCGACATTGCTCGGGGGTCTTGGAATAGCCGAGGTCGTGCATCTTCTCCGATATGTCGGCGTACACGTGTCCATTGTGGACCAGGCCCCTGAGCTCCCTCTGGACCTCGTCTTCACCCCAAACGTCCACCAGGGCCAGCACCTCCTCGTCGGACCATATGCCAGACGGCGTCTTCTCCGACGGAGGGTTCACGTCTGCTTCTTTACATGGGGAGGAGGGAGGGGGGGGAAGAGGGGAGGGGCTTGTCAGTGATCATGATCTCAGGCACGCTGTCATTGTAAGAAACAGCTTACCTGTGTCGTTGGCGGAGTCGTCGCTGGAGTCGTCTGATATTTCTATGGATTCTGTCGCCAGCGCGGATGACGTGGACGGCTGTTTGTCAATTATCTGCTCCAGCAGGTCGTAGAATTTGAAATCGACTCGGTCGTTCCCGGTTTTGCTGAGAGCAGCAAAGGCACACAAAAGGACGGAACAGCAGTTAGTTGGTCACAACTGAAATTAATGAAATGATATACTTGTATGTTTTTAGTCTGAACCATACACCATGTAAATGAAATGACACTTTCCATTAAAGCAAATCATTTCCATTTTTTTCTGGAATTAGCAATGTCTCCGACGCGGAGAAGTACTGGGCCTTTCAACGTGGACCGTTAGCTTCCTGGTCTGTGTTTGCCATTGAAGGAAATGAGGCGGAGAAACAGGCGCATTAGAGAAGTGTGCGTGTGCTACGTAGATTCCAGCACACACTTTGTTTGGCAACACCCCTATGAGGAAGGAGCCTATTCAGCAAAAGCTCTCACGGTCCGCCCCTGTTGCCCTGTCTTTTGTTGTGTTTCTGTCTGCTGTGATCCCCAGCCCGCCTGTTTCCCTGTGTTCTGTTGGTCTGTTCCAAGCTTGATTGTGTATTGGTTTCACCTGCTCCCTTGTTATGTTCTGTCCAATGGCGGTGTTGTGTTTTTGTTTAGAAGCCCTTGAGTTTCGCCTGGTCTTAGATGGTTCATTGCCTGTCCATGCTGCTTGTTTCCGTCTGTATTTTAGGTTGGAATAAATGGTTTGAAGCCTATACTACTGTCGTGCATTTGGGTCCTATTACCAGCCCCCACCCTGACACAAATAGCCTAACTATTTTTCTTTAAAGCCAAAAACAGAGGATGAATTAGTGTAGGCCTAAACACAACAATCATTATCAAAGGGCTGTTTCTGAAGTTCCAGAACAGCTCCAGATTATGTATTATTATTTCTAGTTGGATTCCTTGAGATACAGTGTATGGATCCGGCACCAAGTCTTTCTAGAGTATTTCTAGAGTCTTTTCAAAGTCCTGTAGTGTAAGGTCATCTTATATTTCTGAACTAAAAACTTCTGGTGAAAATGTCATATCAATAGCAACTTTAGAACTATGTTTACTGAAAGAAAATGTCTTCCACACCTACACTGCAAATACAAATATTTGATAGACACTGAATAGTATTACAAAGTATTGCACTAGCAAAAGTTATTCCTCATTGAGTTTTCCAACTACACTGCTCTGAAGAGGAGATAAACCTTCAGTGCAAAACGCCTCCAAAAGTATATTTTTTGTATCATTCACATCAGTTACCTCATATTTTCCTGACAGTGGCGAAAGGTAGACTTCAGGCGTTTTATCCTAGTGTGACACTGGTCTGCACTGCGGGGATAACCACTGATGCTGAGCTTCTCTGATATCTCACTGAAGATGTGACCATTGTGGGAAGAGCGCCTCAGCTTCTGCTGCGTCTGAACCCAAGGGCAAATTATATCTTAAAACGCTGCACCAGTGTACATACAGGTGCACCTCAATACATTTTAATATTGTGGAAAAGTTGAAACTGAAACTCATACAGTATACTGTATATCGTGGATTAAATACACACACATTGAAATAGCCTGTATTTGTTTTAATCTTGATGATTACAGTTTACAGCTCATGAAAACCCAACATTTTCAAATAGACATGTCAGCCTTCTGAAAAGTATATTTGTGTACAACACCAACGTTACTTGGTTGGGGATCCTTTTGCATGAATTACTGTGGCACTGCTGAGGTGTTATGGAAGCACAGGTTGCTTCGATAGCAGCCTACAACTCGTCTGCATTGATGTCTCTCACCTTCCTCTTGACAATGCCCCATACATTTTCTATGGGGTTCAGGCCAGGTGAGCTTGCTGCAAGCACAGTAATCCCATGGTCATTGAACCAGGTATTGGTACATTTGACAGTGTGGGCAGGTGCCAAGTCCTACTGGAAAATTAAATTAGCATCTTCAGCAGAACCATGGGATGGATTACTGTGCTTGATTGGCCGGCGAACTCACCTGGCCTGAACCCCATAGAAAATGTATGTGGCATTGTTAAGACGAAGATGAGAGACACAAGACCCGTCAATGTGGACAAGTTGTAGGCTGCTATCAAAGCAACATGGGCTTCCATGTCACCTCAGCAGTGCCACTGGCTGATCGACTCCATCACATTGGTGAAACGCGATGTATTCGCGTGGCACGTCTGCATATTCACAGCATAAAACAAGTGACAACGTGTTTAACATTTCAAAGAAGTTGCAGAGACGTTGCAGTGCTTGGATAAAATTTGCAAGGTCGTCGCAAAGTTTTCGACGGGATTGGTTGATTTTGCATTATTAATAGTTGCGATCGCAACATGGGGAATTCCTGGAGGGACTGATTATGGAGGGAAACGGTCAGCCTCATTCAAGCTCTTATTGAAGACGACACTGCCTTACCTGGTGGTCTCCCCAGATCTCTAGCAGGATGAGTGTCTCTTTGTCGGACCAAGGGACTTTTTTCCTCTCTTCCTGAGCGCCGACAGCAGCCTCTGAGGACCACCAACACACACAATGGTGTCACTGTGTGAATCTAAGCCTGTTGATCTTTCTCTCAGGTTCAGAGCACTGCCTTGGTGGAATTACACTTCCGCCAGTGTTGTGTACATACCAAGCCACTGTAGTGTGGCAGCACCCGTGTCTGCCTGTCCGAGATTCAGGTCTGAGTCCTTGTTGCCTTCTCCTGACTCAGCCAAAGGCGACACATCCTGGATTAAGATTCTTCCTAGTTGTTCATAGAACTTGCACTCAACTTGCTCTTTTCCTTTCATGCTAATGTTTCAGAATGAGAAGAGTGCACATTCAAGCGAAAAGCGAAGAGTTCTAAAAAAACATATGCATTTTGTCACCATATTGCTGGAATAAATATTATAACTAAAACATGCTGAATTTACAAACAATTAAAAAGGTACACTCCTCGACTTACTTATACTGAAAAATGTACTTCCTTATACTGGCAAGATTTTACATATTTCAATTTGAGCTCATTTATATTAGTTAGCTAGTTTATATTTTGAATCAAAGGTCCAGGTATACTACCAAATAGGGCTGTGTATTGGCAAAAAATCTTTTTTGGATTCGATATATTGCGATACTGTAAGCAAGGCAATAAATTGTGATTTCAAATTCTTGAAAAACTGCCATAGCAATGCTTATGTGTGGCACCACTGCAGAAAATAACAAACACTTATGTTAACTTGCTCAGGGACTGCAGATGGAAATTAGCTTAAAGCTAAATCTGATAGCAAGCATCTTTCTTCTCTTTTGGGGATCATTTAATTTGTACATGATTCCTTTTACAAATATATTGACCAAATAAATTGAGCAAATTTTTCGATATAGTGTTTTAGATAATCGATACAGTATCGCGCAATGTAATATCGCGATATTCGGTGTATCGATATTTTCTTACACCCTTACTAACAGATGTGCGGCCTCGCGCAACGTAAAATTATGTCAGCTATTTCTGTATAAAAAAAACATGCTTTGCAATTATCGATATTTTTAACTGTGATGAGGCAAAGCTCTCGATCTACCGGGCAATTTTCATTCCTACCCTCACCTATGGTCATGAAGGGTCATGACCGAAAGAACAAGATCACCAGTACAAGCGGCCAAAATGGGTTTTCTCAGAAGGGTGGCTGGTGTCTCCCTTAGAGATAGGGTGAGAAGCTCAGCTATCCGTGAGGAACTCGGAGTAGAGCCGCTGCTCCTTTGCGTCGAAAGGAGCCAGTTGAGGTGGTACGGGCATTTGGTAAGGATGCCCCCTGGGCGCCTCCCTTGGGAGGTGTTCCAGACACGTCCGGCTGGGAGGAGGCCTCGGGAAAGACCCAAGACTAGGCGGAGAGAATATATCTCCACACTGGCCTGCGAACAACTCGGGATCCCCCAGTCAGAGCTGGATAATGTGACTAGGGAAAGGGAAGTTTGGGGTCCCTTGGTGGAGCTGCTGCCCCTACGACCCGACGCCGGATAAGCAGGAGAAGATGGATGGATGGATATAACTATGATTTTGATGTGCACACATTATTTACTGTGAACAATATTGGTGTAACTAAGACATTCGCTGGAAAGAAGTATTTTTTATTTGCTTACAAGACTCATTTGTGAGCTTAATAAGACATCCATTGCCGTATGTAGTGGGCACAGTCTGTCGCACATGCGCAGTCAAAGCGCAGACAGAATATTTTGGAGGTACGCAAACTGTATGCTTGACTATATTTACGGCACCTCCACGTTCAGCGGACGCAGAAAGTATACCTGGGCCTTAACTGTTCATCAAAGTGTGGTGAGGGAGAGGAGTAGATAGTAGTGTACACATGAGGTGTGTGTGTGTGGGGGTAGTATGTGCGCCAGTTTCACCAGAACGTTTGTAAAAGCCGATTCTAGATGCAAGTCGAGGAATGTACTAATAAAATGCTGTTACAGCAGCAATACACACATTATGTGGCAACTGTATATCTAAAAGGTAATGGTCTGAATACCGGTCAATAGGTTGGGCCATTTTACAAATCATGAGCCTACACCTGTGGCAAACATACATACATACTTGTTCTCGTAGCACTGCCTGAAACTCGCTTTTAGCCTTTTCACCCTTGTCTGGCACTGCTCTGTTGTTCGTGAAAAACCCTGGGTGGCCAACTTGGTGGATATTAGTGCAAAAATGTGTCCGTTTCTGTGATTGTCCTTCAATTCCTGCTGCATTTGCTCCTCCCCCCATATGTTGATAAGGGCCAGGGTCTCAAAGTCCGTCCATGGAACACTTCTGGTTCCTTAAAAAAAGCATATCAAGTATTGGAAACAATGGTGTGCACACATTATTCACAGCTGGGCCTACTTATCCTTTCAATGACCTTATTAACACTACAACTGCCAAGACTTTATGTATTCCTAAAACCGCCAACATGTGCACCGTGATACTGTATTTGTACTTCCAAAATGGACTCTGTCATTGTATTATTAGTCAGTGTCTTTGTCTGTGTTTTGGTGCCCATGTTTTATAATCTAGCTAATATTGGCTATTCATAGAAGCAAAGCATATTCCATTTGTTAGGCGTGTCCCATAGTCCAGCCTAAGATAATGCTATAGCATAAACCAGCACATGGCTGTAGTCGTAAACAGCTGTTCATCCACACCAGTAGTTTTTGTAACATACAACTCAGTTCTGTCTCTTATGAATCTCTCACACACATCAGCCATGATCATGTCCGTAACCTCATCATCAAAACCAGTTCAACAACGTGAGAAATGTATTGAACCAGACACGTTCCACCTCTGGTATAAACTGCGCAAAAATAAGAAATTTTGAGAAAATATTATGCATTTTGATTACAGGTAAATTATACCCAGTCCGGCGGTAATAGGTATAAATGCCCATGTTTTAAATCTGGATTTATCTCGACTTTAATTTAACAATATGGAGTGCAACACAACACAATTTTAGGAAAAGTCAAAGACTTCAATACTTAATTAAAACATAGTTACTGTATGTACAATTGAAAAACCGACAAGGGTTAAATTTTCCCCGGGGCGGTTCTATTGTTAATTAATTAATGAGTCCATTATAAATTAACTAATTAATTAAACTAGAAATGGAATATACACCCAACTGTGCTGAAATGCCTCAATTCATTTAACATTACTGGTTTATTAACCTGACATTAAACAAGATACTGTACCAAATTCCTCTCGGCTTGTGTGGCCGATAAACTGCAGATCGTCCCCACTGTCTTGTCCCTGGTCTTCCTCTATCTCCTCCTCCATCACCTCCTCCACATCAAAAGTCACCTCGGGAACAGCAGAGGAGCTTCCGCTGCCAAGGACTTGTTCCAGTTGATCGAAATATTTACACTCCAGCCTGGGGTTTCCTCTGGCGTTACACAAGTAGACAGAATTTATGAGGAAAACACATTTGGAATGAATGACATTGGTGCTTTATGCTTGACAGTGCCATGCACTACTGGGCTTAATACGCAGCTTGGGGTCCTTCCCATCTTGGATGGATATGGAAAAACTAAATAGCCTATTAGAGTAAATGCTTTGTGCTGGCCTCCTACACAAAACAGCATCATTTACATACTTAATTTATGTGCACTGAATTGCTGCAGCCAACCGGACTGAAATTAAATAGATTTGATCAAACAAAACAGACCTCTGGTGTGGACTTATCAGACCAAACAGAAGTACCCCTATGAGTGCTTCTTAAAGTAAACTGGAATAGGCTCCAACTGCCTTGCCCTGCAGCTACAATAAGAGCAGATAAAGACATTATGGGTGGATACTTTATGGGTGGATTTGTCAGATAAACCCCTAACAAATGTAGTCTGTTGTTTATGACAGCACATGCAACGCTCCTCTGTATTCAGTTAAAGGCAGGGTCAGTAATTCTCAAGGACGCTTGCTAACTTCCAGATCAAATCAAAACAGTATTGCTCTGTGGTCCTCCACGACGCCGCTTCACACATAGAAATGCATTGTGAAGCTAAGTGTAGTACTTTGTTGATACGAGCAGTGGTTACCACTTTGTTTACGTTCCTATTTACGGAGCCAGGGCTGTGTAGAAGTATCAGATTATTTTTTCAACATGCACAGAGAACGGTAAGATAGCAAAATGCCAGGAGATATTTGTTGAATTTGACAAAAAGTGTATTAGCTCACATTTAGCTTGTAATAGTTGACTATACATGTAATACAGCCTAGACAGTATACACTGCAGTAGCATACAAACACATTGATATATATAATAAATATATACCCACTTGTTCTTCTGGAGAGTTTGACGATAGCATTTCTTCAGCCGTTTGATTCTGGTCTGACACTGTTCCACAGACCTGTTGTAGCCCCTCTCCGCCATCTTTTCGGCTATCAAAGTGAATATGTGGCGGTTCTTCAGGCAGCCTTTTAAGCCCCGCTGAACGGTGTCCTTTCCCCAGATGTCTAGCAGGTTTAGAGTCTCATCATCCGACCAGGGAACTTTAGTGTCTGAGACGGGGGTAAAAGCAGTTTCCTGAGATTCTAAAAGAAGAGGAATAGTGTTACTAGCGTAATGTAAGGGACGATTTTTGCATTGTTTTCTGGAACTTCCTTGCATTGTAAACAAGCGTTACAAAAACACACTGTCTTCTTGTCATAATATACCGCTTCTGGCGACAGGCGAGTTTTACCTTACAGTAATAGTGAGCTAGGACAGAACTATAATATAACCAAAGAATGTGCCTATAAAAGTAATACATCCTCAAGACACACTATAGAAACAGACAGAAACAGAGACGCACATAATACACACCTGTGTATTCTCCCCATATCGAGATGAGAGGAGATTCCGAGTTCTCAACAACCAACGGGGAATCCCTGTATATTCAAAGCACACAACCGTGGTTCAGAATCTCTCACTTTATACCAAAAATAGAGTTGAAAAACATACAAAACATTCAATTGGGATTTCAGGCAGACTGTTATTATTTCAAAACAGAAATAATAAAGTGTTGTCAGCCACATCACATAAAAGCTGTGGAAACAAACAAGCTAACAGTAATGCAAGTAAAACCAAAGCAGGAAAGCACTAAACTAAAAAGAATAGTTAACATGTTTTGACTAGATGGTAACTAGACATGTCCAGACAGAGGAGGTAGCAAGCCAAGATGGAAGACAGACTGTGCACCCATTAAGAAGCCTACCAGCCAGCTCTTGATATATAACAACAAATACTACAGTATATATATATACAGTAAATATCTTACAGGGACGGTAAGGCCTCTGTGGGTTGTTTTGACAGCCCTGCCGCACCCCCGCTAAGCTTTCTCTTCCTCAGAGCCCGCCCTCCTCGCCAACTCTGGTTCTCATTGGTGGCTGGCTCCGCCGGGGGTGAGCGGTCACGGTGCCTCCTGGTGGGGTTTGAGCCCTGAGCCCCGCGGTTTCTCCCTGGCTGGGCCTGGCCGTTGGGAAAGCTAGGCTGGTCCTGGTTCCCTGGGAGGGGGGAGTTCTCCGGGGAGGACAGGCAGGGAGTAGAGGCAGTGTCACGTCGGGTCAGAGCCAGTACCGACAGGGAGGAGAGGATGCAGTCGCCCATGGGTAATAAACCAGGATCTGTACGCGAGGGAGAACAGATGATGTCACCCCTCAATACACATGGTATACATGAGCCAATGAGTATGTCTACCTTTGTCTTCAACGTGGCCAAGGCTTCTGTGGTGGATGAGTATGGCCTTCATGTCTTGTGGTGGCGAGAAGGACTGCAAACACTCCTCCAGAAAGGATGGAGACTCTCCAAGCCAAGCAGCCATCTGTAAATACAGATAAATACCTAGCTTTATTGTGAAAACCCACTTGAAATCATCAGTACAGTATTTTAATGTTGAGTAACAAGTAACGCCATGTATAAATCATTAATACAGATATTTATTGCATGGGTTGTAGGTCAGCGTTAAAAGGGATGGCACCTGTGTGAAGTCTGGTACAGGAAGCAGTTCCTCTAGCCTGGAAATAAACTCCCACACCAACATCTCTAGTGCCGTGTCATACTTTGAGCCAAAGTGCACAGGAAAAATCTCCTGCAAAAGATAAATAAACAAGTTTGTTATTGTATACAATTAAAAATCTATAATAAGGAATTAAGTATTTGATTTACTTGTCACAATTTACCATTGCATTCAATGTTCAAATTTGATCGGTTAAACAAGTCTGCGTTGCAATATTTTTCACAGTATTGCAGCAGCCAAGGGCAGCCAGCCACACACACACACACACACACACACACACACACACACACACACACACACATCTAATTAAGCCTCAGGGGAAATTGGAGGCCAGATTGGTACAAACACTACACCTTTTTACACAGGTACTGTATGTAGGAACTGAATGTCAGGTCATTGTAAAACACTACAATAGTACAACTACAACAAACCCTACATTACTAAAAACATAAAAAACTGCATTAACAGGAAAAACATTGCTTTTAAAACCAAGGACAGTTTGGCTATTAGATCTGCACAGAAGGAATTGAACTTGCAGTTGAGAATAGCCAGGAAAAAACAGAAGGA